>BGNK01002808.1:0-85271 GCA_003297005.1 Symbiodinium sp. clade A Y106
AGTTCCTCCGTACCCTACTCCGGCTCCGTGTCCAACGCGCCCCACCACCCTTGCGCGCCTCTGCAGCCCAGGGCTGGGCGCGCCGCTGGTGGAGTGTGCCCTGCAGCGCGCCGTCGCCAGCTCCGCGCTTGGAGTCTGGACTATGCCGCCGTTGCCTGGTGCGCCAGACGCGGTCCCGTTGGGTGACGTGTTGGACCTCGCGATGGCGAGCGCCCCGAGCCGGCTGCCGCTTCGCTAGTCCCCGGTAGGCGCCTTTAGGTCTAGGTAGTTTCCGACGATAAGACACGTTGTGCGGACGTAAAAAGGTGCGAGAAAAGAAAAGTTGCAAATCGCTCTCGGGGATGCCACGCTGACGGTGACAGATTATGCTTCCACTGGGCCAAGCGTGCATTTCACGAGTGTGCCACATTTTTACCTTCTGCACCGTACTCTGACCAATTGCTGGGCTTATGTGGGCAGCATGGACGTTGAGTCCAAGAGCCACCCGAGCACGCAGGTCATCATCATGTCTTTCCAGCAGGTTTTGGGGTACTCAGACACCATCCTACGTAAGGTGGTGGACGTGCCCGAGGGTGCTCAGCTGAGCTGGTTGGTCAGAAAGCTCACTCGGTCGCGCATGGCAGCTCATATGATGCAGGGTTGGCCTCCGGGCGAGGCGTTGACCAGGGCACTGGCGGAGACAGTCGGGTGGGCTATGCTTCCGGTTCAATCCGCACCCGAGATGCGAGGCCCGTCTTGTCATTGACCTTTGGAGCGGCATCGGTGGCACTCTTTTCGCCTGTCTTTCTTTAGGCTTACGGGTGTATGCTGTCGCAGTTGAGCAGGACCCAGTTGCAGCGGAGAGGATGGCCCCGAGCTTTCCCAACGTGCTCTCGCTGCAGTTCGTCGAGGAGTTCCATGGTTGTATGACTCGGGATCTTCGCACCAAGATTCGAAACTCATGGGTTGGCAATGGCTTTCACATTCCCAGCTTGGTGATCGTTTTGCTGTTGCTGACGTCTGGGGTTCGCGCTGCTCCTCCCCTGCAGTGTGTCTTTGGACAGCACCTGCGGGAGACAGTGCCTGGCTCTCCTTTCGATGATGCAGTGCTTCGGGCCTTTCCTGGACAACGTTCTGTGGATCAGGCGCTGGACGACGTTCATGCCATTTTGGCGGGTTGTCCTGGTTGGGCTGATGCTCCCGCAAGCGGCTTCCAGGGCATGAGATTCATGTCTTTTCGCGTTTAAGATCTTCTTGTGGCATCGTGGTTTGGATGGGGCCCGCTTGGAACGATTTGACCATTTGCTGCCCCCCCGGACTCGACAAACACGAGCACATTCGGCTGGCTTGCTCTATGACTTCGCGCTTTGCTGTTGGAAGTGTCGTCGATCCGGACCTTGACATCGCGGCTTGGGCGCTAGGAGTCTGGGGACCTTTGTTACCGCGGTGGCAAGAGAGCGTTCGAAAGGTCTTGCATCGTTTGGTGAAGGCTTTTGATCCGGTGGAACAGTTCTTGATGTCACTCTCTCCGCCGGCCTATCTTCGCGATCTCCCCTGGCTCTGGCTGTGTTCACTGTTCTCCTGGATTGGCCTGATGTGACCCAGCCTCTCAGGTACTTCACTGGTTTCAAAGCAGTCGGCGCGATCGAGCCCACGGGCATTTTTAGAGAGATTCCTCACACACGACATGTTCCCGAGGATAAGTTTCTTGGTCAGCCCGCTTAGGATTTTGTGAGTTTGTTCAGGAGATCATCCACCGTACTTCCACCGTGCTCCCTCCTCAGACGCTCAGGCGATTTGGGACTTGACATTGCGCGAAAGGGTGGTGCTCCGGACCTTTTCAGTTGCTCAGCTGGACCACAAGTTCGGCCCCGGATATTGGCGGGCAGTCCCGAGGTTCCTTATCACTCAGGCCAGCGGTAAACAACGTTTGATCGATGATGCCAAGCAGGGGTCCCACAACCTTGCTACAGATATGGAGGAGACGATTTAAACCATCGGCATCGATAGCCTTGCGGTGTATGTGCGCAGGTTGGCCTTGGTCGTTGTTCACTTCTGTGGGCACTTGCCGGATTGGTTTTTGCCCACCGCTTGCATCAGGTTGCCCAGTCGACCCACATCAGCGAGGCTTGACAGTTGCAGCTACTTCTGATCCTGTGAAGCGCAAGTGGTGCTTCTGGGTCTACACAGGTTTGCTGTATGGGTTAGCCTCAGCAGTGCTATCTTTCAATCGCTTGCCAACCTTGGTGGTGGCAGCTGCAAGGCGCTTGCTTGCTGTTGCTTGTGGGGCTTACTTCGGTGGTCGGCATCGAGGTCGGCGGCAGGTTCGGCGCCGAAGCAGTGCAGTTCCTGCGCCTCCTCGCACGTCACCGCGCAGCGTCGGTCCCCGCCCACATGCAGCCCGCCGCTGTCTCATCCTGAGTCGCCCGGTGGTCCGGTATGCTCGCGGCCGCGCCTCAGCGCGCCAATGCGGCGACGCTCCTCGAGCTGCCCCCGGCCGCCGAGTTGGGTGAGGGACCCGTGCCTGACCTGCATGAGGTCCTCGCCGACCCGGGCTGGGACGAATGCCACGACATGTGACGCGCCGTCCGCCCGTAGCTTGCAGTCGCACTGGGACCGCGCTTGTACTGGTCGCAAAATGGCGTGCGAAAAAAAAACTTCGACGATCTGTTCGACTTGTTTGTCCCCTGCATTGCCTCCGCTAGTGAAGCTGCTTTGCTCCATATTTTGGCGCTAGCTGGTGCTCCGCCTGCTCTTGATAAAACACAACCTCCGCGGTCTAACTTTGGTTACCTGGTTACCTGGGAGCCGCTTTCGATTTCTCATGGTGTTTGATGAGGGCACGGTCACTTGTGGACCCACACATGCATCGTTGCAGAAGCTCGGTGATGCTATTGACAGAGCTGGCTGGCGAAACTTGTCAGCTTACCCCGGCTCAGGCATCCAAGTTGAGGGGGCAGGCGGGCTGGACAGGTTTGTTGTTGCATGGGAAGTGTGGTAGGCTGGCTTTGCGCTTTCTCAAAGAGCGCCAGTACTCCACGGATGGCAACCACACCCTTTCGCAGTCACAGGTTCAAGAGTTGCGCTTGCTTCCGCACATAGCACAAACCGCACCCGTCAGGAGTATCAACGTCCTTAGTCCGCCGTGCGGACCAGTCGTGATGTACGCGGATGCGAGCTTTGAGGATGGAATCGCCAGGTGTGGATGGGTCGTTTTCCCACCACAGGGGCGGCCGATAGGTCAGTCTGTCACCATTCCTTCCGAGTGGATTGCAGCATGGGAACCTCGTGAAACACAGACTTTTGCAGCGGAAGCATTTTGTTTTCTGCTCGTACCTTTTAATTTGCCTCATCTCTTTCGAGGCCAGGATGTTCTTTGGTTCATCGACAATGAAGCGGCAGAGTAGCTCATCAGTCGACGTTGACTCCATTGTTCAGATTTCTTCGATCATACATCTACACCTCGTCTCGACTATGGGCAGAATGGATCAACTCGGATTCGAACCCTTCCGATGGGTTATCCCGTGATGGGATGACGACCAGTGGATTTTGGCGCAGGGGTGGGAGCTCTCCGTAGCTCAGCTACCTAGCCCAGCCATTCACGGAACATTGGAGACATTGAAACTCGCGTTCGATGATCATCGATAATCAGAACCGTTTTGCATCCTACATGCAAACATTTTGCATCGGTTCTTTCCAATCGTGCTCCCTCGCCGTAGAAAAAGACGCCTTTTGTAGCATGGCCTGGTTGGTTTGGGTCCAGAAGGTTCTATTCTTGAGGTGCAGCATGCATCTTGCCGAAGCCCTTGTTTTTGCTGTGTCTTCCAGGAGAGACCAGCTCGTCTGCCCACCCTATTCTTCTGCGACGGGAGTGTGGCTGTGCTCGCGGTAGCTTTTGCTGCTTCGAGCCCACTGGGTTTACGTGGAAGTATCACCCAGATATCGCATGACCCGTGGGTTGCGGGCTTCTCTGTACGGGATTCGCGTTCGATGATCAGAATCGTTTTGCATCCTACATGCAAACATTTGGCATCGATTCTTTCCAATGTACACAATAGTGTATCATTGTATCATTGTGACGACTTCGCATTACGGCTGCAAGAATCAAGAATAGTTCAGCCCACTCAGGATGGCGGAGCACGTAGGAGGGCATCGATGCTGGAACAGGCCCAAGGCAAGCACAGGGTCCGTACCTCAACTCACCGGGCTCGGTGGTCCCATTTTCATCCATAACCCCAACTCGTGCCCTCGGGCGATGGCCTCCCACAGGGACGAGTCATCACGACTTCCGATTGCGCTGACGGGCGGATCGCCCTGCATCGTGGTCAAAATTATGCTGCCCGTTTTCGTGTTTGTGCGTCAGGTGCTACAGGTACCGAAGCCTTGACAGATGCACCGAGAAAGTGCTCAACGCATTATGCAAACGCTACACAAACCCAGCAGCACCGTGCCTAGCGACGCTGGCCTCGACTTCCCGTTCGTTGGACCGCATGCTCAGAGCAGTGCTCTCACAGCTGTTCGGCGGCGGCGGACCCGAAATCCAGGTCGTCAGTTTGCGTTGCAGGCAGGGCAATTTTTTTTTGACTTTGGAACGCAGACAAGTCCAGTGTCCCGCGTGGCACATACAAGTAGTCACTTGCTACTCGGCTGCTCTTCGCAGCAGTGCAGAGAGCTAGGACCTCATGAGGAAGTTATACTTCCGTCAGGTGGAGATATGTTCATATGTTCAAGAACATTCCCACATGCAGTCGGATCGCGACATCGGTGAGACAGAAGACTATGCACCCTATCAGCCAGCATGGCCACACACCGCAAAGCCTGGTGTGCGTAAAAGGCCTCACCAAGAGGAACTGCAAGCATGAGCTGTGCCATTTCTTCAGTCCACCCACTGCTCACCAGATGCAACAAAAATACAGCCGTAGTTTTGTCCATAGCCAGCATATGCAAGGACCTTAGTAGCAATAGCTGGCAATGCAGAGAAAAACCAAAACCAAGGCTCTGAAGTGAACGAAGTGCATCCTCAGCAAGCGGAGTCATGGGCTCCAGAGCATAAGCGATAAGAACCAAACCGAGTGCCCTGCCAAGCCTGTGTGCCATGCAACACAGAAGGATCAAAGCTGATATACGCGGCCGGACTGGAGTGATAGTGCATGTCGTAACTGCTGGATCAAATTGCTTGGTTCTGGTATTGGATAATCCAAAGTCCCCCAGCTTGCCATCGTCCACAGGGTATGACAATGGACCTCGAGCCTGGCTGGTTCCCTGAGTCCACATGCGGCTGCATTAATAAGTTGCGATGCAAGGAAATCGTGGTGAACTGCAGGTGCGGAGCAGCGCCTCGAACGATCGAGCCCAGCAGGGATGCAATCCAGGGAAACTGTGACGTCTTGGTGGTGAGCCCAGACATAGACGCAAACGTGTACAATCCCGCCGTAAAGCAGAGACCATCGGCATAAGCATTGGTGATAGCTTTGCGACGCTTCGGCGTGGGCTGCACAGGTAGAAGCTCCACCAGTTGCGCAAGCTGCGTGATGTCCGCAGAGCCCCCTTGCAACAGCTCAAACGCCATCTGTTCAGCCCTGCCAACGGGAGCAGTCTCAGGCAAAAACCGGCAGGACGAAAGAACATATGTGAACACACTCAGCGGCATATTCCACTCCAAGGAGGCCTCCTCAACAGTGTCCGAAACAAAGCCGGGAGGCTGCAAAAAGGAGCCGAAACCAAGGCCTGAGGGAGAACTTCCTGATCCGGTGCAGACTGGCGGACCTCACACAGCTCGTCGTCATCCGTCGTGTCGAGCAAAGTGTCACCATCCTCTGATCCTGAATCCGAGTGGGGCAGGGCGCGATTCAAAGCCAGCCCAAGAACGGATGGCAGCTCCAACAGCCACTCTTCACGATCCACAGCTTCTGGAACACAAGGCTGGCCTGCAACATCAAAGCGCACTGCATGGAACATACAAGGCAACAAGTACGCACCCCGCGCAGTATAACCAGTACAAGTTCCACACGCACCTGAGAAGCAAGCGCAAAGCGGTCCAGCCGGAGTCAGGCTCAATGCTCTACCTTGAAAAAAACCACTGCCAGCGCTCAGCCCTGTTTTGAGACAGCACATCAAGCGTGCCGAGCCCCGACATGCAATAGCATGACGGCAAGCTAGAGGCAGCTATAGTTCCAGCCAAAAGCACCATGTTGGAATACGATGCAATTCCATGATGCAATTCCGTTGGCCGCACATAGGAATGAGGAGACCACATCATATTTACACCAGGCCACAGCACCACTCCGTACCACACCACACAGAGAGCACACGCGGTAGCGATCAGCAACAGCAGGATCAATGCGTCTCTGTAGTGTCTGCAGCACAGTATTCGTTGTAGTATCCACTGCGGTATCCGCTGTAGTGTCCACAGCCGGCTGAGCCGGCGGCATTTCCTCATCGCTTGAGGAAGAGGCCGTCTGAATGTCCCCATCCTCAGCCTGCATGGCCCGCAGAGCTCCCTTGCCTCACACTTGCGCTCAGTAAGGCGCTTGAGATATTGCCCAAAGGCCTCCTTCTGTTGGGTGCTGGCCATAGAAGGATCCGAGGTGGATCGCGAAGAGGCGCCCGCCGTCGTACCCGCCAGTGCATGGCCCACAGACCCCCGTGGACGAGGCCGAGAAGACCCCGAAGACTCAGCCAGCGGAAGAAAGGCCAGCAATCGCAGGTCACGCAGATGTTGGCAACTATTTCTTAAGCGTGGAAGGACGCTTTGTTCAAGACGGAGTTCAATGGCACGCCATTCGGTGCAATCACTCTCTGGATGAGTAGTTGGACCATGCAGATGTGAAATGCCGTTACGAGAAGTGCGTGGACAAGCGCGAGGAGGAGCAGGCAACCTCAGCATCGGCAGCGGGTGGTGGTGTGGTGGCACTGCGGGCTGGTGGCGAGAAGGAAGTGTTCAGCTTGGCCTCAGAGGCATGCAAAGGCGATCTCACTCTGGACGACGAGCAGGAGAACCTCGTGCGTGATGCAGCCCTGTGGCATTGTCGAAGGGCGATGAGCGCAGCAGCGTTCTGATATCGAGGCGTCCGGCGAGCAAAAAACCGATCCCAGGCGCTTGAGCACGCCGCTGAGGAAGGTGCACTTGACCAACACGGTGCAGGCGGTGGTGGTCGCGAGATCTGGCCAGAATGTGGACACAACTGACGAAAACTTCGAGGTTGCAGTGCCGGATGCGAGCGATATCTTCCTGTTCTTCAGCGACACCCGCGACTTCAATTCTTCCTTGTTTATCAAGACCTTGTTCGTGGCGCACAGCGAGGCTTCCATGGCTGCTCAGAGGCGGGTCCGCAATATGTCGGGCCAGCAGCGGGACCGTGGTGTGTTCAGCGTGCAGGCTGTGGAGCAGATTCAGGTCGCGACATCGAGCTTGGAGCAAATGTCCGCGATCGTGGGAGTCAGGCCGAACCTGAAGCACAAGGATTCCACAAGCTCCAATGTGTTGCAGGAAGTGGCAAAGTCCGGTCCCTCCCAGTGCCCGGAGGCGGCGGAAACCAAGCGGCCCTACCTGGGCAATGCAAGGGTGGCTGACGTTCGGTGCCGCTCTGAGCCGCAGGCGGCAGAGGATGGCGCGGCTGAGCCGATGAATTACAAGGCCATTTCGGCCACGCTGGTGGAGGAGCTCATTTACCGGTTCAGGCCGAAGGCTGTCATCAACTTGTGCGCAAGCTGTCCATCCTTTCTGATTCCTTTCGCGGAGCAGCGCATTCCGACGGACTCCGTATGCCATGGCGAAGAGCATGCTGCATGGTTGAAAAGCTCCCTGCAGAAGCTTGTTTTCCAGCAGTTCTTGAAGCCTGGCTCCGTAGTCTTTCGGCCGGCTCTGAAGCAGCGTTTGATTGCAGATGCAGAGGAGGAGGCGGACCTTGGCGAGCCTGAAGGAACCCCGGCGGCCGGTGGCAGTGGCAAGCACGCCAAGAAGGCGAAAGCCAAGGCGAAGCGTGCTGCGAAAGGCAAAGCAAAGGCCAAAAGCAAGGGCAAAAAGCATGCTTGCGAGGAAGATGGTGAGGATGAGGACAGCTCTTTTCGATGTTTTTTGTCAAAACCAGAGCTTTAAAAGCTTCAGTTTCGTTGATTAGCACGGTTTGCTTTCAGGAGGAGACAAAGGACTCCTTGGACGAGGACGAGGACCTGTGATTTCCTGATTCCTCTTACGGCAGTGATGATCTAACTTCGCGACATCGCCGAGAACTTTCTGCAGAGTTTGAGCGTGGAGCTTAAGTTCTGTAGCTGAGTTCACTTCACACTGTGTGTTGTAGCGAGACATGTCAATGTGGAGGCCCGTCCTGAGCTCACAGCAGGCTCATCTATCATCATGACTGTCGTCAACTTAAGATGGTCGGTCATCTTCGTTATCGCTAGGAACAGGCCAGCACGATTGTCATGTCGTCCCAAATCCGGCCTGCGCATGCGTCATGCGCACTTGAACACCCAGTGCCCTAATCGCAAATATCCATACCTACAATCCTACGCCCCCAAGCCTTAAACCCAAAACCCTGACGTAGTCGTCGTGTTGTTGTCGCCAACGTAGGTGCAGGGTAGTGGCAAGAAATCCTAGTTCCTAGGGGCATTCTCAGCGTTGTCCTCGTGGCTCACCCTCAGTCCTAACTTCAGTAAACCAAGTGTGCCAGCAAGTCGGCTTATAGGGCACTTCGTGATTCAGCAAGCTTGACCTTTCTAATTTTTCCACAACAGCCCGAGTGCGTGGGGCTGGCTTCCCCGCCCCCGACTGGGGCGTCGGAGCTGCGCCTGCCGCGCCGCAAGCTCCGGCTGACAACAGCTGCTTGCGAGGCTGGCAGCGCGCGCTTGAAACACATCTTTCTCACCTCGACCCTGCGTCCCCAGCGCTGCTGCTCTCGCAAGCTGGACTCCACTCCGGCCGCGCCCTCACAGCCCTCCCCACTTCAGCCGCCGTCGCCCTGCCCCTAGCTCACCTCCGACGACTGCGACTGCCGCTCCCACTGACTCCACGCACCTGGACCTGTCGATGCCAAGGCCGCCTCGACCCGCTCGGGGATCACCGCTCTGCGTGTGCGACCCGCACGCGTTGGGAGTTAGCACCTATGAGCGACATCGTCGCCGACTCTCCCAGCCCCCGCTCGCCAGCCATGTGGTGTGAATGCGCTCTGCGCGCGCCGCCTTTGCCGCTCTCTGCCGTAGATTGTTGCCTTAGCTTTGGGCTTGTGCACTGGGACCGCGCTGCTTCGGACGTTGGTAGAAAGGTTCGTGGAAAAAAACGTTACCTTGTTTGTTGCCGCTGTGAGCCCCGTGCTCGGCAGCACATCCTGGAGTGCAGATCCTACTTCCAACTTCTCCGGGCTCGTATCTCATCACTGCACGAGCAGAGCCACCACAAGTAGCAGTTGGCAGACGCGAAAAGGCGACACAAAAACTTGTCGCCAGGCGCGTTCTTCAAAACATTTACAGCTGATGATCACACCCTTACATCATTGAAGGCTGATGGCCACAAGGCATCCAAACGAGGACGCGTGACACGCCTGCCCATCGTTGGCCGCAGCACTGAGCGATGTTCCGTGTCGCACACTCGCATTCATGTTTGGGAGCGTTTGCTCAATACTGCGAGCCGCGAGCCCCAATTCCCAGGCATTGCTGCGATCACATGCCGGGCCTAAAGCAGGCGCATGGCTCTCAGCATATCCCGACGGAGCCGACATTCCCGCCGTTTGCAATGCAGATCCGTCCAAGTCGTCCTGGACAGATAAACGAAGGTACAAGACATCTTTATCGGAGGCCGATGGCGAAGCTTCTCCTGCGGCAATCCACCGCCCCAAATATGGAAGTGCAACACCGAGGGTTCGACCACCTCGGTGGGCGTTCACCGTCGTATGCAACGAGCGATGTGTGCGACGCCATACGTCGACCGGAAGAGCGTTTCGCAGGACGAGCACAAGAGAGCCGGAGCAGAGCATGCAGAACCGAGTTTTCGCAGCGGTGTGCCTGGCCAGGAAGGAACCCCCCCGGCGATTATCATCCTTGTCCTTGTTCACAGTGGTTGTGTTGATCGTGACAATTGCCACCTCCTGGGACGTCGGGGAGGCCAAGCGTAGTTGCAGATACCGGTGCCCACTAGGCCGAAGACACGGCACCCGGCCTCAATGCACACGCTTGTAATGTGAAACCGGCGAGTCGCGTCACGCCATGGAAGCCACATGAAACCAGTGCAATGACTTCAATTCCGCTTATGCTTCGGTTTCTTTCAGTTCTGCGTGCAGGTCTTCGTTCCTTGAACACCTGGGCTGCAGAGAAACAAAGAAGCGACTTGGATGGCTTTTGTCTGACGACCAACGCATTCAGCAATCCCACCAAAGCGCAGAAATACAAGGCACCTGCACGGAAATCCAAAACCGCGAGATCCACCCACCCCCAGCCCGCACATTGCTCAATGTTGTCCATTGCCCGCAACCCATGGGCTCGTCAGCTCAACACATTCGGTACCGGTATCCATACGTATAGTTCCTGCGGCGCCACGGGTTGCCCTCTCAGTGGGGATTCGGACAGAACAGTTGTCTGTCGTGTTGCCTGCCTGGTTTCAGGCGCTCTGCGATGAATGCGGCAGTTTTTCAGCGACTGCTGGGCCATCGCGGCGCTAGCGCCATTTGTGTGTGTCGGGGCTTTGCCACTGCGGCCTGACAGCCTGGACATCAGGAGCACGCAGACACAACCGTGCAGAGACACCGTCAAACCACAGTTGTGTGGCGTTGAACGCCTCCGAGCCTTCGGTGGACTGCATCTTTTCGTGAAAATGTCGCGAGGAAACAAGCTTCGAATGAGCTGTCGCCGGCACCCAACAGGACTGGCACAGGTGCTTTTGTCATTTTGCTAGGTTGCTGAAGGGCTTCGCACGGAAGCTTCAATGGCAATGTGAAAGATGTATTTCACCACCAGGCGCCTCGCTGCAACAGCTCCTGGTGAATCTCAACCATACAAATGGGACGTTGATGGCAGCACCTTAGACGCATTTAGTCACTATAGTCTTTTCTGCCACCGCAAGCGGAGAACTCCACAATGAAGGTGCGAGCATCAAGAGGGCACATGCGAAGTAGGTGTGTGTGTGTGTGATTGTTTGGGTGGGCGCATACTAGGCCGCTAGGCTCTGTTGTTTTTTGTATGTTGTCTTGTGTAACTTCTGGGATCTTTACATACGCAGACTATGCATAAAAGCCGTATGTCATGTTGTGATGATTTTCTGATTCCACGACCTGCACTCGTGGACAAAGTTGCAGCCTTGCAGGAATTCAACAATCTTGTCCACGCCTCAGTTGCCCCTGTCGCGCCTGTGCAAACTCCTTTGCTTCGGTGAAGCAAATGTTGCCTGTTGGCAGGTTCATGAGAACGCCGGTGCAGTCGATGACGCGGCCAAGCTCATCCGAGTAAATGCACACATCGTGGGCGGTGCAGTTTCGCAGGTTCCGGCCTCATGACACTGCTTATTCGTGGTGTGGGTTCACACCTGGCCTGATGATTGATAGACTGGACTTGCTGCCTAGGACGCTTGAGTTGACTTGTCAATGTAAGGCAAGTGCTGTCGCTGGTGTGGTTGTGGTGAGAACTGGTAGGGGCGGCAGTGGCAGTGGTAGTGGTGGTTAGTAGTAGAACTCAAGAGTTGTTGCTGTGGGTAGTAGGTTGCAGGTAGTAGGTAATAGCTGTTTTTGTTGTTGTCGGTCGTGTTTGGTGTTGTTATGTTGTTGCCTGGCGCTGTTGGTTGCTGATAGTGTCGCTTGTTGGCACTTGCTGCTGTTGTTTATCGTGGTCGTGGTGGTGGTGGTGGTGGTGGTGGTCTTGTTCCATTTGCTTTGTTGCCGGTGTGTTTGTGATGTTTCTGGCTGGTTTTGAGAATGCAGCTGCTGGTCCTGCGCAATCCATGTGCGGCTCCGGCTGTGCATGCATCATTGTCCGTGTGCAATCTGCATGGCAGGCCATATTGCTTGGAGGAGCGAAGCTGAAACGAGGAGATGTGAGTGGAGTCGATGCCCCGGTGAGTGCAAGTCTGCCTGTCAAAAACGGTGTGGGCTAAACGGAATCGAGACTGTCAAGAAGCTGCGCATCGTCGGGCTGCTTCCGTAGATGACCGTAGATGCTGCACGCAAAGCCTGACCAGAGACGATACCAAAGGGCCAAAGGGATAACAGATGAAGACATGCACACAAACACACACTCACATAATTGTTCGCCTCCTGGCCCTGGCCACATACTATGTTTATATTTATATTGATGTTAATATTCAAACACATATTTATATTTGTATGTATATATATATATATACATATATATATATGTAACAGTGTGTGTATATATATATGTATGTCTACGTATACAAAGATACTCTCTCTATATATATATATATATATATACACATATGTGTGTGTCTGCATTTATCTATACATTCATACGCTATTCCATGTTGTCTCGTTTTGTTGTATAATGCATGTGTATACATATATATATATATGTATTACATACACACATATATATAGAGAGAGAGAGTTAACTATGTGTACTCTTTCGTTATGTACAACATGTACAACACACAAGCACAAACTAAACCCAACAAAGCCACCCTGCCACTGACGGACAGACAGTCAGTCAGTCAGACAGAGACGCATACACACACACACAGAGGCACCCACGCGCGCACGCACGCGTCCCTTTTGCGTATCACAGAGTACTTCAGCCGTCTTCGTTGGCAGTGGAACTGACATGAAGCATTCCCTGCTGGCCCTGGGTTCGCTGTGCGCGCAACTGCAGCGCACGAGATCATGAGGTCTCACCCGAATGTACAGCGGCGCCCCACACCCACAGGCACACTCACGCCTGCAGCATCTTACACGTGGATGTGCGCACACATAACACACTCACTCAAAAACACCAAAGCGGTCAAGGACTGGATGGCTTAACTGTGTACCCTAACAGTCGTCGAAGTGTTTAAAAGCTCGAGGAGCCAGTTTGTCCGCATCATCTGCCATACCAGGGATGGTTTTCATTGTTGCAGATGTAATTATATGTTAAGTGCATTTAGCACGATTCAGCACGAGCGAAACTCCGTATGCTCAGCACCATGAAACCCAGTCGGATCAACCAGCACCGTAGCTGTCAGCAGCTGACCTTGCCAGGATCCACCAGCTCGTCCTGTGTAGTATGACATATGACGTGATATATGCCATTGCAGTCCTCCTGAAGTTGCATGGTGGCGGGGATTTTCGACCCACTAACTACATGCACGCTCAGACACGTAGGTTTGGGGTAGGGGTTTGGTACCAGTAACTTGGCAAGCATGAAAAAACACTCTTTGCCCTGCGGCTAGCCTTGCGATGCAGCTAGGTAACCCAGATGCTGCGCAGAATGCCATTGGCAGCAGACTGGAGTCGCAGCGCACTGACTTCGGAAGGCTAAGATGGCTGGGCTGAGACCTGCACAACAGAGGCAGAGAAAGTCATGAACGATTTTTTGTAGTAAGTTTGTATGGGCTGGGACAGGCGCAGACCCCAGAACAAATTTTGAAACACGAGACGTGCTAATGACACGCAAACACGTTGCAGCGCGATTTTGGAAACCTAATGCTCCTGCATGCATAAATTGAAGAGCCTTTCGTTTCTGTTTCGGAAACATGCTACAGAGTTCTTCGGCGCAGTTCCTCCCGTACCTTACCGCATCTTGCCACTGCCAGGCAATACAGGCGGTTGATGAGAGCATCGTAGAGGCTCCGCAAGCTTTCAGCCGCTCCTCCTGCTTCACCCTTCATCACTTTGGCGCATGTGGTTGAGTCATGTTGAGTCAAGTCATTTTGCATATGTTGAATCTGTAAGTCTCGATCTTGCAGTATGGGCGAGTGTTAGGAAGATAAGAGAGCTGGATGTGTAGCGCAAAAAGCATGTGGAGAGGGATGCCTGGCTCAGGCACGACAAAAGGCGGCTGAGGCGACGGAGCCAAGTTGGAGTTTCAAGTTCTTCAAGTAGTCCAGGTCATTCTCGCGGGTGTTTTCTGGATTAAGACATGCTCGGACAGATCCCACCAGTCTTTTCTTATCTGCTGTGCGTGCTACTTGTGTCAGTGGATACTAGCGGTCCTAGGTTTACAGCATTATACAACTCTCAGGCAGCGAGACCGGTAAGTGAAGCTTCGCAAAACACTACATGCATGCGTAGATGCAAACGCGGGCAAACGCGCCCCGTTGAAGTGAGACTATCGTTACCAATGTTCTTGATGAGGGGAGTGAAGTGTTGTCGCAGATGAATTTGTAGCATTCCGTTCCAGTTTCAGACGAGAGACGACCGCAGCCTCAAACATTTAGCCTGTCACCGGGGCCCAAGGTGTTTGCCGTTCGTGCAAGTGCATTCCCCAGCAACCCCCCGCTGACCCTCCCAAGCCTCCGGTAGAAGATAGTATACGAAGACAGGGTGTCCGCCTCTTCCACTATGCCAGTAGGAGAAGAACAACATAGCCCTGTGGCTGCAGGCGAATCGGTCCTTCCGAAGTGCAGCTTGGAGGCCAGAGTAAAGACAGTACCCCAACATGCGCGTATTGAGGCACTCGAGGCCGCAGCGTGGGTGGATAGAGCCGAGTAAATGGCGAAGATGCTGGAAGCTTCCATGTGAGGGTAGTTCTCTGAAAAGCTTGGAGCAAGCAGACTTGCGAATAATCGAATCGTCTGACAACCGCCAGCGCCGCTTGCGTTCTGATGCTCTTCGTGGGCGTCGGCGCGTGCTGGGGCAGCTCGGCCACAGCTACATTGGAGCGGTTCAGCTTGATCGCAAGCACTTGGCTTGGCTGAGGGACGTATCAGTAATCTTACGATGGGAATAATCGTGGGTAAGCCCCTGCTCCTGTACTGCTAGCTGACACCATTTCGGCACATGTCACTCCACCGGGCATGTTTGCTTACTCCTTGTGATTGTTCATCCCGCATGGAAAAGTGACAACCGCTTCAGAGGAATAGAGCATCTTCTAACGCTGCGGGGAGAAAAAGATCCAAATGTTGGGGTCGGCCGCCCAGACGTTATGCACCTTAGTTTTCAAGTTTATGCTTCTGCATCGGTCAATCTCAGTCTGGTGGAAAGGTGCCAAGGACGGAGCAAGACCAGGACCCAGTAGACGTCTTGCCAAACCTACTTGAGAGCCGTCCTCCTAGATCCCTTTCGTGGATATTCGCAGGACCAGTACCATCATTTCCCAGCTCTTGGAGTGCTGCGCTTCGTGTTGCCTGGGGCTTTGTGGCACTGGATCTGTAGACACATGTCTTGTGACTTCATCACGGAAGTGCGTGGGAATATCGGGTTGGTTGAAGCGATTTCGGAACAGCCACGGTCTCCTGGTTCTTTCCACACCATTGGAAATGCACGAATCACGAAAGCTTGCGAGAGTTGTTTGCAGAGTGACTTGGTTTGGGTCAAACGAGACTCCAAGAGCCCCACGCAGGGCGCCCCCTCCTTATGAACGGGTCAGCACAACGGCAGAGTCGTTGCAGCATGCATATGAGATGACAGCAGCATTGGCTAAGACTGTGTTATGTTCAGCACGGGCTTCTTTCCCGTCGTATTGTTGACAAGCAGAAGCATCGACGAGTTTGCAGGAGGCTCAACGGGACCCTATTCTTGTTGTGCTGCTTTTTGGCGAGGGGTGGGGGCGGGCGGGGGCGCGCAAGAAAGAACGAAAGAAAGAAACCCGAAGGAGAGACAGAAAGGAGGAGGGAGAGAAAGAAGAATGAACGAAACACACAAAAGACATACCGACAGAAAGAAAGAACGCACGAAAGAAAGAACGACACCCGAGGGCAAACAAGCATTTCAGAGTTGTTATTGTTTCTTGCATTGAGGAACCAGCACGGTTCAGCACAGGCTCAGGCTTAGGTTTCATGAGCCAGCTTGCAATGCAGCATACCAGGAGCACTGCATCATTCACATTTGCTCACCACTATCTGCTCGATTAAAAAACTACGCAGCTGCCACATCACTCCCCCTGGATTCCTCCGCGCTGCTCTAAAGTCTGATACCTGGCGCCCGACCCGAATCATCCGGCATCCGTGAGCAGCTGCAACTGTTGCATTGCATTCAGATGCTCGAGTTTTGCTGATTGAACGACCTTGAAGAAAGTGTAGATGTTCCTAGCTACATGATCTTACAAGCTTGGCACCTCGCAGGTCCGGCATGGTTTTGCTGTACAACTTCTATCCATGGTCAACCCAGGAAGTTAAGAGTGTTTGCCTCAGCGGGGCCAGGTTGGCCAGACATAGCTTCAGGAAAAACCGACTGGCCTGTCGGGTTTTGGCTCATAGATAAAAAGGGGCCCCAAGAGCCCTTAGACCTTTTAGTGTGCAGCACATGTTTCTGTGCCGAGAAAAGCATGGCGTGGCCTGGTGAGTGGATGCGCCCTGCTGCCTTATGCCTCGCCCTTTGCCATGGCCTTGGCTTGAGAGTGTGCAGAACCAACCAGACCATTTCGAGACTCGAAGAAGAGCAGCGAATTGCATGCCCATGGCTCAGGTCTGTCCAGCGCAAGCCCAACGCCGGATGCGCAGCTGCGAGGGGCAATTCAAAGGAGAGCGACCCAAAAACCAGACCTGAGCCAGTGTGGCGTGCTGGGACATTCGCAGGATGATGGTAGCCGCATCATGCACGGTACAAGCGCTGCAAGATGCACTTGGAGATGGCAGGTCAGCTTGCATGATGTGCGCAAAAACACGACTAAGTCCAGCCACTTCTGTGGAGGGACTCTCATCGATGGCAAGTGGGTGTTGACAGCTGCACACTGCGTGGGCTCCTTCTCTCAGTGCGACCTGCGATTTGTCAGGGTCATTGCTGGAGCTTGGAAGCACAGCTCAGAATCCAGGCTGCGAGAGGGAACCTCCGCTGAGCGTGGTGTAGTGCGCGTGCACAAGCACCCGAGGCTGGATTCTTGCATACTTGGGCAAGCAACTGCCACTGATGTCACAGATCGAAATCAGTATTCATCTAGTGCAACAGTCCCTTTCAAGACTTCAGAAGCTTTGCAACATCCCTGAAGGTATGGTCATGCCGCTCCTTCGGATTATGACTTTGCACTGGTAGAGCTGGACGAGCAGTTGCCTATGAACGAATGCATTGGTGTAGCTTGCTTGCCTCAGGCAGACCGCAGTGATGGTGACCAGGCAGGTTGGGCACAGCAGTGCAGCATTACCGGCTGGGGTGCATCCCAAGATGCAGGGGATGCGCCTAGCACGCTGCAGGAAGGCTCTGTGTCTACGATGTCCCAGCAAGACTGTGTCAAGGACTATGCAGCACACAACGCCACCATCACTGCTGCCATGCTGTGTGCTTCGGGAAAGTCGGCCGCCGGCATCACGGATGCGTGCTACGGGGACAGTGGCGGACCGCTTGTTTGCAAGGAAGATGATCGCTACGTGGTTCGTGGCATTACTTCCTGGGGTTTGGGCTGTGCTTCCGAGAAATTCCCGGGAGTTTACAGCCGTGTCACGAAAGCATTAAGCTGGATCCATGACACCATGGCTGGCAAAAACTCAGCTCTAGAAGATCCCGTTGACTTCCATGGCGCCATGTGGACGATCACGTCTGGGCCATGCACTATGGATGCCTCAAGGTGCATAAGCAGTCCAAGTTTCCCAAGCAACTACTCCATTAATTCTTTCTGCTTCATTCGAGTTAACGCTTCTTCGGCAGTTCCCATTCGAGTCGAAGAGTTTGCAACTGAGCCAGGATTTGATCAAATGCTTTTGAATTGCAGATCTTTCTCTGGCCATGAAAGCCCAGCTGGAATCACGCCCTTCACAGACATAATGTGGGTCTCGGATGTTCGTGGGGTGGCCAAAGGCTGGAAGATATGTCCCGGCGCTTAAACACAGTTAAACAGGAATTCCACTTTCAATGTTGCCATGAATGGCAGGACGTATAAACGTCCCCTTGACATACAGGGC
The DNA here is from genome assembly GCA_003297005.1 of Symbiodinium sp. clade A Y106. Taxonomy (NCBI): domain Eukaryota; class Dinophyceae; order Suessiales; family Symbiodiniaceae; genus Symbiodinium; species Symbiodinium sp. clade A. Next base: position 17,945 of record BGNK01002808.1, read on the forward strand.
GTGCAGGCATGCATCCGCCTCACGTCACATCGTTCCCGACTGATGCAAAGCTCGATTTGGATGTGTAAAGATTTCAATCCCTGCTCTCCTATGAAGGCAGAAGTTTCCAGCATCCATGACTTGAGCTGGATCTCGGTCCTAGAGGCCAGAGTTCAAGGGGTAGACAGCACACGCACTTGGCTGCAGTGCCTGATTTGATTTGCGGCTCGCATATTGCTATCGGTGCCGTGACTACACTAGGATGCTGGATGAGTTAGATGAAGCACTATGCTCGAGAAAAGGCCATGGCCCATGCCCGTAGGATCCAGGTGCTGCAGCTACCTAGGAGATTGTTTTTTTATTGCACGACAAAGGCAGCGCGGTATGCACTGCGCGGCCTATTTCCGTTTCGACTAGAGAGCAGAGCCGTGGGCCATTGTTAAAACCAGCTTAATTTGCGCAGATGACACGATCTGGACGTACGACTATCTGCAGACACAGGCAGGACATAAGAAAACGTTCCTTGTGTGATAATCTGAGGCCGTCGTGCAGCCTCAGCCTCAGACGCTAGGGGCATGTACAGGGAGCTAAAGTGCTAGTGTTCAGCTGATGCCGTCTCCGCACACAGTCTTTTGACATGGGCTCATGTGCATTGCTTCGGCAATTGATTGTCGTGATCGTGGTAAGATATCTTTCGAGGGGCTAGAAATTTCATGCATGCCCGACACGCTGCTGGCCAGGATACCCTCTCCACGCTTTCAAGCTGGGGTCTTCTTGCCGCTCCGATGCCGCAACCCCTCATTCTGCCTTCATCCGCAGGCTAACAGCTGGCTGCATTTGCACTGAGAGGTTCTTCACCCTCAGCGGCTTCTGCCAAAGTTACTCCAAGCTGACGGGGCCGAAGGCAGATTGTGGTCCTGCTTGCATTTACATATTTACATGTATCTTGATGTATAATGTATATAGGTGTATCTGCGAAATTGCATGTACATATTTTATATATATATATACATATATATATCTCTCTCTCTCTCCTCGGTGCCATCTCGGGGCTACAAGACATGCCCCTGGTCGGATTTCGTGCCCTAGTCTTGCCCGAGTGTTCGGGGCCTGCAAAGGCATGCGGCAGGGTCTGGCTGCGCTTGCTGATAGAATCTGCGCAGTCTTTGTTCCCAATGATGAGAAAACAATGCAGATTCCCGAGCAGCATGTAGAATGTAGATTTTGCATGATGCATTATGCAGCATGCAGATAAGTGAACTGTGACGCAGCACACAAGCATACCTGCTTTGCTGGTACTGGTAGCGTGGAAGGACAGCAGCCCAACAGATAAACATTCCACTTTCCTGCGATGGCGGCTGCACTTCGCACCGTCCGCCGCTACGCGCTGCCTGTAACGGGCTTGTTGGGAGCTGCGTGGGCCACTGACGATCCCCGGTGGTCACTGGGGGGGAAGTTCGATACTGTTGGCTAGAGCCTTGCACACAGTGCAATCGATCTTCTTTGTTGAACACAGCCGTCGGAGGGCATCATGGTCATGGTCCCTGGACACACTCGAATCTGAGACGGTTTCAGCTGCTCAGTTCTGAATATCAACGGAAGTGCACTGAGGAGTTCTGCCTCCACCAAGTGGGCCAGCGAACTGCGCGAACAGTGCAGACAGGTGTGTACTTGCTTTGGCAGCACCATGGCCATGGCATGGGGCTTTGGGATGGTTCGGGTTCTATAGTATAGCGACAGATTTGGGGCCCGTGCAAGTACGAGATGTTTCTTGCTTTCCGACGCGGCGACGGCGTGCTTTGACACCTTCTTATCAGCTCTCGCCTCTACAGCAATTGATTGGATCTTCCGACTGCACACCTCAACCGAGGTATAAGGTCTGCTGGACGCCTGAGACTTCGAACGATGTTCATGCCAAGGTTGCCAAACGCCTGGTGGAATGCCTGCGCCGTAATGAAGGTCTGTACGTCAAGTTTGGCCAGGCAATGTCAACGATGGACCGTGCCTTAGTTGCCGGCCCAGCTTTCAATCAGATCAACCGGCGAATAGGGCCTCGACAGCAATGCCATGCGAAACGCATCTTCCTGCTCAGGACGTTATTCTGCCAGAGGAATACAAGTCCGAGCTCAAGACTTTGCATGACCAAGCCGCGACTTTTGAGTTCAAAGAAGTCCGGAGAGTTGTTGAGTCGCAACTGGGCCAAAGCCTGAGCGAGGTGTTCTCGGAATTCGAGGAGACTCCCATTGCTTCTGCCAGCATTGCGCAAGTGCACCGTGCACAACTACGGCCAGAGTTTGCAGAGGGGCATGAAGGCAACGAACCCTTGGCGGTGGCAGTCAAAATTCAGACGCTTAGGGCAGTGTTCTGTGCAAAAGGCATCACATTTCCATGAAGAGGTGCTTCTTACATGTAGGTGTTGTCTTCCAACTACGTAGCACGGAGCTCAAGGTGCCCATGCCATCATCTGCAAAGAAAAGACACTAAGGAAGCCAAACATCCCGGCCCAGAATAGATGCGACCTTGCGGTGTATAAGCTCGTGCTGACCGTCTTGGAGTATGCCTTCGATTTACCGATGGTCTCGGTCTTAACATTGCTGCTGTTGCCTTTCACCTTCCCCGGCCGACTTCCCAAGCCCGGATGCAAAACATTGCACACCAGAATGGGCTCCCGAGGCTGATGTCTGAAAGCTAAACATTCAAGCCGACACTCACGCTACTGCCAACAACTCTGCGACTTTTGCTTGGACAGTTGGACTTGCGATCGCAAGGTTTGGACATATGGCTACACGCGCCAGCAACTGGAAGCAGAGCTCGACTTCCGCATAGAGGCCATGGGCCAATACTCACAAACTCACAACACCGAGTGTGGCGATTTTAGGGACACGATCTGGTGTGTAGTGTAGTGACGGCAGTCACAGCTCCATTGGCCGAATCATGTGGTAGTGGCCCATTGTCCGTCTTCGGCCCATAGTCCGGTCTTCATGCCTCGTGTGACTGCTGTAGCAGATGTCGTGGAACGGCAGCCTGGGTTTGCAACAGGACAGCCTTGGGCAACAACGCCAGCTCAGGACGAGCGAGCGAAAGTCTAAAGTGAAGATACTAGCAGAAGCTTCGGTAAAATCGAAGTGGCTACCGGGGCAAATTACCGTAGCCGTAGGGAGGGCGATTGCGCGGCAAACGGCAGAAGTGCAATGCTCGTGGTCAGGCGCGGCATGCCCGGCAGGCAGCTGAAGAGCTGGACCCTTGGCTGGACATGCACACATGGAGATAAGTTTAGCAGCAAAGCCGCAAGACGGCCGTCTTGGTCTTGGTGCAACCTTCACAGCCAGGAAAAATTGCCATTGACACAGGCCTATACTTCAGGCTTGAGATGGCTTGAGAAGGTACAATGGGGATCTTACTGGCCCGCTGCAGCGATGCAAAGGTTGAAGGGAGAATTGTCTGGCCTGTTGCAACTAAAATCCCAAAGCTTCCTCGCAGCACAGATGCCTTCCTCAAAGTATGCTTTGATTGCACGCGACTGATTCATGTTCATTCCAGCTGTCCTTGACATTAAGGACGCGTGCAGTCAGTTCCGTGGAAAGGTCATCGTGCCAGCTGTTCAGGGGCATCTGGGCATCAATTATCATCGATTTGTCGTGTCTTGCCGAGAGGATGGATTGAATCCCCCAAGCCGAGGAAGGTTTCGGGAGAACACGTACTGGTCATGGAGTGGGTGGACTCCTTGGGCCCTGCCAGCGATAGCAATTCCTTGAAGAAAGCAGGGCTTCGGCCTGTAGATGTGATGCGGACGGCAACGGAAGCCTTGGAGCTTAGCTTCGGGAAGTTTTCATCAACTTACTTTCCATATTTATTCTGACCTCATGTTCTGCCTTTCGGGCTCTCTCAAGCGCAAGGTCTTCGGATATCAGATCTTCAGCACCGGCCACGTGCACTGCGATCCCCATCCCGGAAACTTGTTGGTGCGATTGGCTCCTGCAGAAAGCTCTGAGAAATGGCAGCTGGTCCTTCTAGATCATGGACTCTACTGCGAATTGAGCCCGGCTTTGCGTGCCTTGGACTTGTGGCCATTGCGGACAAGTTTGTGCCAGTAGTCTTGCTTCGTATTTTCTCAGAACACTCGAGTAGCAAAGGCCGTGACTACGCAGACTTTTGGGTGGCAGCTGCTTTGGGGGACACCGCATCCACGGTCCGAATCTGCAGTCAGTGGGGCATTGCTGATCAAGATGCTGCAGAGCTTTTTGCCTCATTGACTCAGTTCCGACGGGTGCGCTTAGGGGCCCAAAGACTGGACGCCATGGCCTCCCTTTTTGGGTCGCGGGGCAACAAGAAGGCTGATGTGATGCCGCACGCCCCGAAGAAGCTCACTGCGAAAGCAATGGCCGAAGCTCAGCAGAAGCTGAAGGCCCGTGCGAAGAAGGTTCTGGGAGATACAGCCGCCTTCCCACGAGAGTTGGGTGCTCAGCTCGTGCAGCTCGGGTTGGTTCTTCTCTTGTCCGTCTGTCTAGGCATGTCCCACCACAGCATCCGGCAGCAAGCAAAGCACCAAATGTCAGATGCGATAACCCAGAACAACAAGGTAGAGGGGGTTGGCTGGCGGTTGGTGCTAGCTGCTAGCAGCTTTCTCACAACTGGAAGCCTCATAGCTTCGCAGGTTATTGTTCGTTGGGCGCAGCCTGAACATGATCCGCTCCGCTAACTTTGCCTTGGGCACAGCTGTGAACCGCGTGGCAATCCTAGCGGAGTGTGCTGCAGCAGGCCGAAGGATTCACAGTAACCTTGAGGAGAGAGAGTATCGCACAGCCTTTACGACAGTATCACCTCTGGACAGCTTTGCCGCAAGCTTGGAGGTGCTGCACTCCAGGGCGGGTCCTTGGCTTCGAGGCGCTTGGCCGTCTGGAATTTTCACTTCAGCCGCTCTGCATTCGTTTGGGCTTCACATGACAGCTCCCATATCTCTGCAAGCCCAGGAGTCCAGAGCCTCCTCTTTCTCAGCAAGCTCTTCCAGCTTTGGCAAAGTCTGAGCTCTCTTGGCCTTGCTCCAGCAGTGCTGGGGCTCACGGGCCTCTTCTTGCGGGTGTCGGCGGGCAGAACAGCCGTTGCCTCAGCCCCCCTGAAATGTCCGCACACTCCAGGCAATCTCAATCTCTCTTGCCTGAAGTTCCCAGGAGCCAACAAAAGCCATGGAGCCACAAGGCCTTCCTGGCCCGGAGGCCGGAGGCTGAGGCGGGGTTCTGACGTTCCCTGCAGTCCTCCCGCCATATAAATACATATATATATATGCATGTACGTATATATGTATACTTTCGTAAATACATATATATATATATAGAGAGATATGTATGTGTGTGTGATTATATATGCGTGCGCACACACACACATATATTTATATGTACATACATACTCTTCCGAGGTTGAGCTGTGGATGACCCATTTGAGTTGGAATCTCTTCGAACTGGAGTAGCCAATGTGCTATCTTTGGCCTCGTAATGAGAGCTTTGTTTCTTGTCTTGTGCCTGAAACCTCGCCTGACTCTCGAGCGCAAGTAGTGGAATAAACCTGCAGTTTGTGCGCAGGTATGATAAATTGCATTTATTTATGCATCCCTTTAGATTTGGTGCATACATATGTACAACATCAGAGAGCCTTCGAATCGATAGCCCGATGGCTAGGAGCGCAGGTTGCTAGGTGTGTGTGCGTGTGCTTATATGAACTAGTTAAATCTACCGATGCCCACACGTTCAAATCTCCGAATTGTTACACAGATGAACCTGTCGTCATGCCTTTTGTCAGTCAATGGGCAGCCATGTGCATAGGTTGTTGATCGATCCTTGTTATCTGCCTTTGGCCGTCTGTACGTGCACATATGTGTTATGTATAGGTGAAATCGATATTGATGCGTTGACAATACATCGGTACACATGCTGACATGACCCCCATCACAATGCAAAATCTCGACATGTGTCAGCATCGCCCCTTCGTGCTGTCTATTCATGCAACATGCACATGCAGACATGAAAATATATGCGCGATCATAACCGTATGACTCTCGTCGCAGCCGGTGTTCATGCACAATAGATGTCGTAGCGGCATGGTCGGCCAAGCCTCTTGTTTCGGCATTGTTTCGGCGATATTGCCCCGAATGTCAATCGCATGCTGCATATGATTGCCGCAGGTGAGCATTGAGCAGTTGCCGCTGCCAATTATCCTCGCGGGATTTTACGCGAGCATGCGTCGCCTGCTTGGCCGTGTCTTCTGTGCCAGTGAGCCGAAGCAGCCACACAAGTACAGGTAGCAAAAGCAGGCTATTTTCCAGTGTGACTCTGCACTGCCCTTTCCTGAGTCCTGCGCTCCAGAGCTGAAAGCTCTTCTCGGGCTTCTGACTTATCGATGTGCCCCTCGCAGCCTAAAGTTTGGCAGAGTCTCTACGCGCGCAGTTGCGAGCGAAACGCGAACAAGTCAGGAGGCGAGAGTACAGGGAGAGCAGGGCAAGTAGAAAATCATTGGCCTTGCCCTGCCAGAGGCAGCCTGGTCGACTCCACAGTTTGACATGCCATGCGGGCTTGCAACCCAAAAAAGAGTGGTGCTTGGCATTGTCGTGAAGAGAAAACTCGATGAAACTCATGCTTTTGCACACAAGGGTGCGGGACCCTAACTCCACGAAAGATAGAGTCGTCGCACTGTCCGCTCAATGGGTGAACCATTCTTCTCTTGCTGTGTAGGCAGCTCTCGAGGAGGACATGCTCAGTGCAATGGCACGCATCTGAGAGCAGGAGCATGTGTGCTCGGGCAGATTCGGGTAGGTGTGCAGGTACCGGTCAGTATAAGGTGGACTGGACAGTCATGCCTCCCGTGCGGACGCGGCAACTTCTTCCACGGCTGCGATGGCAGGTCACAGCACACATGAGCGATAGTGCCATCTGGCATTAAGGTGGCTCGAATTATGGCATGGTATCCTTCCTACGTCATGCTCTCAGACTTGCTTCCTGCCATGCGAAGCCGCCATGCCCACAAGTCTGGATGCCCAGGTCATTACATTGATCTTTCTGTGCGTGGTCTTTTTCTCCTACAGTGCTTGGGACTGGACCAGTTTCATGGTCCGATGCTCAGGTTCCTTTGCGCAGCGTTTCCTTCTAGGCACCTTCCCAATACAGGCACATGTCTTCCTAATCAGCGGCAGCTTCCAAGAACATCGAGAGGCACAGTTGGTGTCAGTGGGTTCTGTGTGGGGCAGCATCGGATGGTGTATGTTCGGCGAGGCTGTATTTCCTTATTTGCCTTGCAGTTGGTGGTTCACTTGCCTGGCTGCCTGCCTCCCGGGTCCAGCATCGCAGAACATAGTGCAGATGCTTCAATCAACGGTGCAGCGAATCCACAGATCAAGACGTACTCGATTGAACCCTTCCTCCGGCCCAGCCCAGGCCTACACCTTGGCGTGGCTTCCCATGCACAACATCCTGAAACTTAGCAGCGACTCCGTCATTTGGACGATGTTTGTCATGGCAACTGCCGCCTGCTCCTCAGCTCTTGGACGTGACTCGTCCAGAGATATGATGGGCTTCCAGACTTGGCAAATACTGGAGCCTCCCAGGTTGTGGTCCCGTCAGTGCTCCTGCAGTGGCTTTTCTTCAAGGACATGGCCATCTTTGAGATGATTCAGCACGGAAGCCAAGAAGTCCGTGCAGCGAGGTGGAAGCAGCGTGTTTCGGCACGGCACATGGCTTCCGAGGTACAGTTTCGCCTTCTTTTACGGGCAAGCCTTGGCAGTGTGGCAGGTGGGCATGTGCCGTGCCGGTCCATCACACCTGGCGGTTTGGGGTTCTTGTGCTTTTTGGCTATGCGACCCAAGCACATTTGCAAGGTGAATCACTGCATGCTATTGCAAGTGCAGACGGCCGCACCTTCACGCCAGCTTCGAATCCTGCAGTCTGGCACTCGTCTGGAATGTCTCTGGCCACGAGCGTCCAGCCACTGCTGGCTTTCTAGGATTCTAGGATCACATGACACCGGGTCATATTTTCCTGACATAGCCACCGAGAGCAGTCGGATGTAGGCCCAGGCCACATACACCCGATAACTAGGCCCGGGCACCGGGTAGAGGGTGACATGGACTTCATGGACTTGTTTCCAAAGCTTCCCGGCTCGGAGATCGGGAAGATGTGGCTGGCTCCCACCCCTCGCCAAGCGATGGTGGGAGCTACTCCCAGGGATGGCCGCAAGCTGAGCCAAAGTTGTGCGGGTGGGTTGAGGGTCTGGAAGGGCATCGATCTAAAACCGACGACCAACTACTGTTTCAGCTTGGTTGTATCCGACGGTTGAGGTCACCATTGTGGTCTCAGCAGCAGAAGGCTTGCCTAGCGGTGCACAGATTGAGCCGCCGAAGTTCGCAGAAACTTGACTCAGGGCTCGATCTTTTAATGTGCTCGTAAGATCAAGGCCCAGACTTGAAGCTGCGGGCCCTTGAAAGCCTGAGTTTCAAGCGGTGACACTATGTCCTGTCAGCTTCATAATCGTGCTGTCTGCCTGCAATCTTCTGCACGAGCCCTCAGAAACTTTGCAGCTGTTGTCGTCTTTCAAGGACTTGCAGAGCACGGTTTTAGACTGGCCTGATGGATCAGCAGGATTACAGCCTGGAGCCCGGGATTGAAATTGCATCCTGCCGCCAAGTGGAGTGAAAACTTGAGATGCATTAAGGCAGACTTCTGATGCGTTGCCGAAAAATGAGCTGGCGAGATCGAGGAAATCGAACAAGGGCAAGAGTCCAGCCAAGAAGACTGCAGCATCTTGGATGCGGTAGGAGGTGGCCCACCTGTCTCTCTCATGTCATCATCGAGTCCAGTTGCCACTGTCGACAGATAGCACGTGAGAGCCAAGTGCCAAGGTTCCAAGATATGATGCCAGAGGTCATCGCCTGCGGCTTTTAGTCTGCAAAAGCCACTGTGTCCATCTGCGTCCTTTAAGATACATTGTCATGTTCGCAAATTCCGTGCTCTTCCAGGCACCGAAAAGATGCAAAACCGAAACGTCCCGTTCCACAAGATGGCAACACTGAAGCACGTGGCCCCGAGGCCACTGTGCGAGGCTTTCTAGAAGTGTGGCCGCGAGAACCTACGCAATCTCTCACAGCTGTAATCAGTTCTGTTCGCTCTGTGAGTTTCCAGACCGACTTGCTGTGTTTAGGGTTCCAAGCCGCCTGGACCGGAAGAAGCCACTGCACAGGCCGGGGCGACATGGTTTCTACAGTGCTTCCACCAAACAGTTTGAGCGAAGCCGATTCTATATATTCCACGTGCGCAGACGGGTTGAGAGTTGAAGGCCTGCGACTGTTTTATGCACCTCATAGCCATCGGATGCCATCGGCAAGACGCACAGTTCATGTCTTGCGAGGTCGACGGATATTCCCGAAATGGTCCACGACCTCCGAGGCACCGGCCGCAGGAGACGTTAGCCAAGTGAGCTGCAAGCGAAAACTTGAAGACTCCATCATCAGCCAAGAACCCGGCTAAGCTCCACCGGCCGGGCAGGGTTTCGGCACCGCGCGCGCCGGCGGCAGGCAAGCCGGCCTCGGCCCTCCTGTCCATGGCCAGGCAGGCAGGTTTCAGGGCTGTAGCACTTCTCCCAGCTTGCAAGAGAGAGACAGAGAGTGAAAAGTTGCAGGTCTCCCAAGAGCTTTTCGCCTCCGAAGCGGGCAGCGAACATGTCAAGTGCGAAGCTTGAGCCGCTGCAAACTGAGAAGGAGCCTCCACTTCCGCTGTGTCTGTGACGAAATTCACGGTTTCACAGACAAAGGTTGGTTGAAGTAATCTAGTATATGATGTAGTACAGTGTCATATGATGGCACCCATATACTGATATAGCATGCTATACAATGCTCGCATTCAGATTTTTCGACCCTGGTGCAGGAGATGCAGCCACTGGAGCACGCGGAGGTCCAAGAGCAAGCAACCACGAACTTTTCCAAAAAATAGGTTTAGGGCTTAGCGCTTAAGGATGCCAAAAAGGGCCTCTCAGGGGCTGGGCTCGCAGTCTTATGCTTTCTTGCGACAGGAACCTTCGTTTCCGAAGCCCATGCCGAGATCCAGCTTGGCTCAGCACATGGACGTGCGTTCACGGCCGTTCGGTTGCCAGATGAGCCGTATGCTTTCGCCTGTTCCTTTATCAATCTTTATCATGGAACGAAATCGAGCGCTGGTCACTTGAGACTCCCTCGCTTTCGGAACATCACACTTTCATTAGTTTCTCGGCGCGGCCTCTAGAGGTTTCCTTGCACATCCCTAAAGATCCCAAATGGGCGTGCGTCCGGAATGCAAAGGCCCCCGAGCCACTCGAGCCTCGGCCACGGCAGCGGCTTGGCCCGAGCGGCCTCGGCAGTGTCAGTGGGACCCCTCCGCGACTTGGCCAAGCCCTGGCAAAGGTTGTGGCTATTCTGCTTTGGGCTTGCATGGTTGGCAGCATTGCGGGGCACACTGTGGGGCCTGATGTATAACCTCGCCAGGCTCAGCGACGCATTTAGGCTGCTGCATGGTGGATTTTGGCTTTTGTAAGCGGATCCTGTGGCCGACGTGTTCAGGACGAGACATTCCGGTGCCCACGGCCCTGCACCCTGCAAGCTTCCAGCGCCGGGCACGGCACATGGACGCCGTATTGGATCTGAGGGACCTTCAGGCTACTCGGCATTGCTGTCCTTACTTCGATGGTGCTGGAAGGGGTGGTGAAGAGGAAGAAATCTTGTTACAAGCACCGTGATTGAGCAAAGGTCGCACATTGAAGCCGAAAGGTAACAAAGCTAGGGAACCAACGACTCACAACAAAAGCAAAGCCTGATGCATCGAGTTCGAAGATCCTCGAGGGCCTGAGAGTCAAACAACCGAAAGAAAAGACGAGCAAATACCAAATGAACACTGAATCTGAGCCTACACATTCAGACCGGTAGCTGACTTAAGCTGATGTTTCTTTGGTCTGATCATTGTTAATCATTACTATTCTGCTTATTCTTATTACTATTGGCTGTTGTTGCGTTGCCGCCTTCACCACTGCTACTGGTTACTACTTAACCTGGGTAGTACTGTCGCATTCGTCGTCGTAGATGCTGTGATGTGCTGTGTCACCTAACCAAAGACAAAAGTGCGAAGCCGAAGAGGGCTCCAGTACTCGAATTGCGAGCCGGGTCTGGTGTGCTGTCGCACTGGCGGCTAGATGCAGAGTAGCCGAAGTCATTGCGGCTGTCCGGCAAATCCACAGATGTGTGAGGCCTGAGGCGGACCGTTTCTCCTTCCCCGTTGTCAAAAGCAGTATCCCAGCTTTTGCAGGAGAAAATCCGCAACCCGAAATTCAGCGAGGACACGCATGAGCTTTTTGCGAGGTTGTGCCATCCTAGCACTCTGCTTGCCTGAGGCACACTGTAGCAAAAAAAGATCTTCGGAGATTGGAGTGTCTAGGGTGGAATAGCCTGGCACCTCGCTTCGTTAAGACACGAGTTTGTGAAACAATTGCGACCTCAAAGTGCAAAGCCGGCTCTACATGTTGCAGGACAAGAAATTTCAAGTTGCCGATCTCGCAATGCGCGACTTGCGTCCCGTGGACTGCACCAAGATATCATTCATGCTCGTGCTTGCCTCTGCCCTTTCCTCACTGAGGTGCTGACCTCAGTACCATGTTGAAGAGGCTTGGCCAGCGTGTGCTGAGCCAGAGCGTGGGATAATCCACTTATAAATTCTGTTCAAAGCATTCTGCAGACTGATCTGACACCTTTGGAGCTGACGAAAGCCTCGTTCTGAAGCCCTTGTGCGGAGGTCTGCTGCCAAAGTCCACTCTTTGGATCAGCCGCCTTCAGCGCCCAGATCTGTGGATGATGTGCCGCTTGCCTTCGGAGCAGCTGCGGCATCCAGATACGAAAGACGTCATACTGTACCAATCCTCGCTTATGTTCGCCGACGCGAGGTTTGCCAGCCAAGTTGCCAAGTTCCAAGAACCTCTGGCCACGAAACGTGCAGCGCAACCTGTACTCCGGGAGATCGACTCCACAGCCGCTTCTGTGCAAGAGGATGATTTTGAGGAGGCGAGGTGCCTGCACACCTGAAAGCAGCAGTCGTTTCATGATGCTTTGGCAGGCTTTTTTTGGGGAGGAACCCCCAGCTCTGGCTGAGACTGCTGCTGCAGGTTCTGGGATCTCTTGAAACCCAAGCCGTTGGTAGAGTGAGGCAGTTACTATTACCACAGCGCAACCAGCGAGATACGGCTGATCCAGTTCAGTCAGGCACCGCTGCCATGGCCCTTGGACCGGCTTCGCCGGTTGCTTCAGAGCTGATGTCACCTGTCGCAGACAAGCAGAAGGCGTCGGAGGGGTCCGAAGCCGCGTGCCTGCAGAAGTCAGAGAACAACCCCGGTCCCGGTCCAATAATGCACGACACTGCAGCGGAAACACTGGGAAACCAAGATCGTAATATTGCACGTGTGCTTGGGAGAAATCGCTCAGAGGAACTGACATTTCGGGTGCACTGCGACTGGGCATTTCCTTCTTGACTCTGGTCTCCTTGTTCTTCTCTCCGACTCTCTCTCTCTCTCTCTCTCTCTGTCTCTCCCTTTGTGGCGTGCCCACTTGCGCAGACACTCAGGGGTTATAGTCTCTCACAAACTCGCTCTTTTGCTTTCCTTGCAGATGAAGTCAGCTTTGCGGCGGAACTCTCGTGGCAGCGCTCGTCGGGGCCTGAGTTTCACTGAGCCCAAGCTGCAGCTTCGGCTTGACCACGACCTGCGACAGAATCAGGAACGACTGTGTTCACTCATTGCAGGAGACGCCTTCGATCATGATCTGCTCAGGTGTGAGCTGGGAGCAGTTACCTTCCGAGGAGACGCGTTGCCAGTGACCGTGCTTCTACGTGAATAGGACACCTTTATCGACTCATCTAGTCTACATAGGGCAAAAGCGATGTTGCTTCATTTGGTCTACGTGCACGCTGGGCCAGGACGTCTCCAATGCAGGCTGGGTGGCCAGCTACAACTTGTAACGAACTTGCAGAGATCTTCAATGTCAGGTCTGGGCAGCCTTCCACTGGGTCGCTTGCCTTTGGGACCCGCAACTTCCAGCTCGTCGGGCGGCCGCGCTTCCCTGCAAAAGTCGATCATGACCGACGGAATTTGCACGCATGTTAAAACATTGATTCCCGAACTGCAGCCCGGAGATTGGAGCCTATTTAGCTTTCGTGGGATTGTTTTCCAAATCAGGAACACGGTAGGTGAAGGATCCATTCTGCAAAGGCTTTATCATGGTCATCCCCATGCTCCACAGTACCGTCGTGACAATCCCCATGCGATTAGACCATGGCTATGTTATGCACATCCCAGTAGAAGCAGAACTGCAAGAGCAGCAGCGAAATGGTGGTCGTGGACCTGGTATGTGTAAAGCTGAAATCAGAGCAGCAGTGGACATGCGCGAGGAGCCGACAAGGATCGATGCTTTCCATGGCAGGCAGGCTGACACCAATTATTGCGACCATCAACATCATCTTCATGTTGACCATCATCGCCGTCACACCTGGTAACTAAAATTCCGGCAGTCGCAGTCGCGCTAGCAGCAGCAGCCGTAGCAGGAGCAGGAGAACTTAATAGTCGTAGTAGTCGCCGTCGTCGCAGTAGTAGTAGTAGTAGTAGTAGTAGTAGCAGTAGGCGTAGCAGTAGGAGTTGCAGTAGCCGTAGCAGTCGCAGTGGCAGTAGCAGTAGCAGCAGCAGGAGTCGTCGTCGTAGTTGCTGCTGTTGTTGTAGCAGTAGCCGTAGCAGAAGCAGAAGCAGAAGCAGTAGCAGCAGTAGCCGTCGTCGTAGTTGCTGCGGCAGCAGAGGTCGCGTTACGAGTAGTGCAGTGGCCTTTGCGGTGGTTGCAGTAGCATGATATATGACACGGGAACACAAGCAATGCCAACTTCTCAGGCTTAGGAGCAAAGCCTTGTGCCTTGCAGGTGTCAAGCATCCCGAGTGTGCGACAGGTGATATCAGCTTGTCCGGAGATATGATGCACAGAGTCTCCAGCGCTATGACGCAGAAAGGCCGTTTGGGCTGAGATGGTGGGCACACTCCTTCTTGCTTTCCGATTCCAGCTGCAGCAGCAGCAAGCTTGAAATTGCTCAGTCCTGCTCCTCGGATCGAGCTGTCTAATCATGAAGCCTTTCTCATATCAGCTCGCACCTCGCGAGGACAGACGACCGGATTGAAGGTGCCTCGTGCTGCGAGAGGTTGTAGTGATGCTACCCATTTGTCCGTGTCCTTTCGCCTTCGGCAGAAATAGCTATAACTAGCTGAGTCAGCCCGGCAATACACGACCAACACACGTATCCAGCGGGCTCCAGCACTCTTTGACTAAGACCTGCGCACACCTGCACGTCGGTCAGCGGTGAAGCGCACCAACGCCGTCAGAAATCATACGACCGCCGACTTTTCTGATCTGAGAAATGCTGTGTGCACAGTTTGCCGCCAGTAGGGATGTCCTCCCGGGATTCGCAGACTAGAGTACAAATTGACATGACCATGAACCTTCGAAAGATCAGCTTCTTTATCCGTCGAAGCTGAGAACATCAAGCAAAGCTTCGAGCCCACTTTGCGCAAGCGGCTTGGCGAAGCTTTCTCTCGTCCGATCCTGAGTTGCCTTGAAACGCAATCAACCGTGTAGCTGGGCGCATGCCCAGCGATGGAGAAGCCAGCCGTGTTGCACCTGGGTGGCAAGGTGGGGCCAGCTCAGGTCTGAGCGAAGCAAACGAGCTGCACCGGGATTCGATGCACAAAGCGGTTGAGTTTGCAGGATGGACGGTCACAGCCGCACCCTGCTGACGATTGTGGTAGCGATTTTCTGGTGAGATTGCTTACAGAGGTTTTGCCAACAGGCAAGCCCCCATGTTGGAACGTATGTTGAAACCAATTGAAACCTCTTTTACTTTTGTGGTTAGCCTCCTTGGGGTCCCGAGGTGTTCGTTCGGCACATGATGGCACATGCCACACGCCTCCCTGCCACAAGGAAGTCAAAGCGCTGATAAACGAGGCTTATGACAGCCTCTTCAAGCCACATGGTCGATGCTAAGGTGTGTCGGTTTTAAGGGGATGGTCAGGACTGCGCTCGTCTTTGTTCGTTTTTAATGTGGGCAGCGATGCTCGCTCCGCCATTTTGCTGCTTGGCATCCAGGTACAATACCCTGAATCAGCGGGAATTCTTTCACTTCTTCGAGAAGTTTCGGCATCTGGAGAAGCAGCGTGCTTTCGAGCCCAGGATGCTTTCAGCTTGCATAGCCCTGCCCAGCTGGAACACGTCTCGCCACGCGCCTCTCCATCTTTTCTTTGTAGCCTCGGCCAATCGCATGCTCGTTTACCGTCGCTAGTGAGGTTGCGTTCGACTTCAACGCACGAAGAAGCGAATGCATTCAAATGCATAGCCAGTGTTGAGTTGAAATTTCCTGACAGGACACCTCTGCGGACCCAACACCACACGCGCGCACACAATCAGCCTAGTAAGCTGATGTCGCCGAGATAGTCGATTTGATAAAGCTCCGCGTCTAGAGAGTTCAATCTGTATACCACGCAGTTTGTAGCCTGTTTCCTCAGAACGCATTTGTAATCGTTGGGGGTCTGTGTTCCTGATGAGTTCGGCCACTTGCCTGAAATAGTCTCTGTTCAGGAAGCTTTCAACACCTTTGATGCTGATGCGAGCGGGACGATTGACTTCGAAGAGCTCGGCGCACTGCTGGAGTCGCAGGCAAGAACCGCTCTTGGACTGTCTTTAAAGTTGGCCTTAGCAGCAAGATCTCCGCAGCCTCTTCCCATGCAGGGCATCTTCCCATTGCAGCATGTCATCTACGAGCTGGCAATGGCTGCGGCCCCAGTGGTCAACAAAATTAGAGCAATGTTGCGGACCGGGACACTAGCGATAGTGCTACGAATGAAGGCCCAGCAAGAGTGCAGGAGACAACAGCCAACAAAGACACACAATCATCCTGCACTTAGATGGCTTCGGAGGGGGAGGGGGGCGGGCACATAAGTTCTAGTCGCAGCCTAGGCATGTCTTCAGTTTATGAACTTTTCTTGAGTGCAGATGGCCTTCAGACTTGGCCCGAAGCAGCTCTGGACGGATCAACTTGAATATGAACCCGTGCAGGGGGGGCTTATTGCTGACCACCGATAAAAGCAATTTGACCCGGAGAAGCGATCCAGGAAGTTTTCAACGGGTCCTTTCATGTTCTCGCATGGCGTCCTGATCGTGGCAAAACTGTTCGGCAATTGCCTGGTGGTGGATCTGTCTTGTGTCTTGTTTGGCGGACATTATCGCTGCCTCCTGCTAGGAGCTTTTAGCGTCCCGTCTGTTCTGTGACATCGTGCTCCTAGGGTCTTTAACACGCCTCACGGCCCGAGAGCAGCAGGGTACAGCGCTGTGGCCGCAGTTCCCGGCTGCGTATGATCAGCATGCCGTATGTGGGGAGTCTTCTAAGCCAGAAACCAATCTTCCAAGGATGCCTGCGGTGGCAATCTGGTCGATGGCCTGGACTTTTCCGAATTTCAACGAGTCGGGCCCTCAATCAGTCCGGAGATAGATTGAAGCGGTTTAGCCCTGCTCGTTTTCGGCAGGTGCTCGAGATTCTTCGGGAGCGAGAGGGCTTCACACGCGAGGCAGTCGGCGAATGATCTATGGTCATCATCGCCATCATGGGTCAAATCGTGGTAGGCAAAGTGCAGCTACAGATCAAGAATCTGACTATACTTACCCAGATCCCGTTTGGGCCAACAACCGGAAATCGTCATGTTTCAAGCTGCCGATGAAGCAGCCAATCGATGCTTTGAGTTTGAGCTCGTTCTGTTTGCCTTCCAGCTGACAGGAGATTGAGCGGATCGAAGATGCTTTCGACAAGTGCGACGCCGACGGCAGCGGACACCTGCCGTGAGACCGGACCCTTTAAGTGATGCAATTCTGTCATAAAAAGAAGCAATGCAATCATGTGGGCTCCTTGCGACCTTAAGTGCAAGCGGATGTGGGACATGCTAGCGTCACAGTCTGTCTCAAAAGGATCGCTTGACCTCCTGGAGATCAGCCGTGTCCTCGCTATCCTGGGTTACTCCCGGGACATGAAGTACCAGGACCTGCTGGCAGAGGCCAATCTGGTGATTGCTGCGGCACATGTCGTCCAAGGTCAGTGTCGCATAAGTACGCACGCTGTGATCTGCTCGCAGACGAAATCAAGACCATGTTTGCCTTGTTCGTCTTGTTGTCGGCCCAGGTGGATGCGGAGAAGACAAATCAGCTGAGCAAGCGGGACTTCACAGTCGCTTGGACAATTTGCCTAATATTCTGGTGCTGCATGGCACCACATTTTCCTGCACGCTGCTCTCTTGCGACGTGTCATGTCTCATTCGTTCAGTCGAGGTGTTCATGCGAAAGATCCAAGAGCGGAACACAAAGTTGATAAAGGATTATTTCAGGCTGCTTTCACGGCTACAACTGTGCCGAAGGGCTTGCCTTGGATTGTACTCCTGGCATGCCAGGGAGTGCGACACAGACGGTGAGCCTGGTCTGGATGCGCGAGAAATCGCGTTGTTGCTACAATCCCTCGGATATCTGCCCGACATGGCATGCATCTCGCTTCAAAGCGGGTGGAGGGGGGTCGGTCGAAGCGTGGTTTATGGTGCCTCTCTATGCGAACAGCCAACGACATTGCAACGTAGGCCCAGGGTTGTCTTGGGGCAGGGCCTTTCTTGTGCTGTTTGGCATTCCGTAGCTGACATTGACCCAACATTTTTTGACTTGAGTTTAGTGTTCTGGATCGCACGTCCCGACGTATGGGGCATGAGAGCTGGGGCCTTGCCGGCAAGCACTTAAGCGCCTGGAAGTTCGGATCGCGCCATTGTCCTCCCAACTGCACCGTCACCATGTTTTTTGATTCAACGTAGAATTCTCCGACCCTGACGTCGCTGCTCCCCGAGATTAAAGCCTAGGCCACAGCTTCGAAGCAGAGCCGCTGTCTGTCTGTCTGTCTGTCCTGCATTCAGGCATTGTTGAGACGATGCTGCAGTTGGGAGTGGATGACCCTGAAGAGGCGGCACCTCCACTCGGCACGGACTGATGCAAGCAATCACAGCATGCACATGAGGACTTGGATTTCTCACAAGTCTGGCGCTTCCTTGAGATCTATCGCCGACAGCACGGTTCCTTGCCTGCGAGCTTCAGATTCTAGTTACCAATCTTCATGGCGGTCTGCTTGCCCGCAGAATAAGTAATTAGATTCTGAGCAGCCCACACTCCAAAGTGTGTGGGTGCAAAGAGGAGCAGCATGGTGGTCAGCAGTGGGCCGGCTCTTGGCATTTGCAAGGAATGCCCTTTTGTGGCTTAGGCCTCACCCTTGGCGCAATCACTGAAGCATTGGACCTCTTCAAAAGGCGGGGTCTGCAGTGCTTGTGCTGTCCTGCAGAAATGCTTCAAAAAAGTCTCCTTGAAGTAGCACGAGCACAAACTAACAGTGTTCTACAGCGACCGAGAAACTACGATGCACAACGACGCGCAAAATGAAGACTTACAGCTTTCCCGCTTGAAGACCAGAGATTTATGATGAGTCGTCATTGTCAGACTTGAGCGACCATCGGCAGTACAGATCACCGGGAGCCCCGATGCAAAAGAACATACGTTGTATCACATGATGCGCTGTTGCAGGTTCACGCCAGATGACACCATCAGCGTGGACTGCTTGCTCAAAATGGTGAGGACGATGGGGTTCGATCTCCACTACCACGAGGTCCGCAGGCTCATGTATCTGGTTGAGTCAAGCGAGACCAGCGTCATGAACGCGCCTGGTGCAGCAGGAAGCACGATAGAAGTAGCTTCACATCCTCGCATAGGGCCCTCATTTCCTGCTTTGGCCTGGTGTCAAGGAGAAGGAGTTCGTGATGGTCCTCGGACATTTGCGTGACAGGGAACTGCGACAGATGTGGAAGGTGGTTAGTGACCAAGAATCATCCAACACAAGCCCGGCCGCAGCGGAGCTGAAGCATCGGCTCTCCTGGTGGCATTAATCGGCACTGCTGTGCTGAGATGATTAGCAATAAAGACAGACCGCATCACCTCGCAAGCCTAGGGTCAAAACGGAGATGTTGGGCTTCTCGGAGGACGATGAGGAGCCGCGTCGCAAGAAGGTCACCTTCATGGACTTCATCCCATGGGCTACAAAGTTGCGGAACCAACAGCGCGATGAGGTGTGTCGGAATCACGGCTTTGGCAAGGACCCCTGCCTCCAAATTTGAGCACAAGTTGAGCATTTGCTGCAGTAATGTTTTATACCAAGCGGACAGAAACCTGAGCTTGCGAGGGAGAGGTGGAAGCTTTGGAGGGTGACTTCAACTCCTGTGGGCGCGATGCAAACGGCTGCGTTCGCACGATTGATTTGAGGCGATGTTGCATACAGATTGAAGTAGCTCGCAGGATGGCTGAATTCTACTTGTCGCCAAGCAGATTTTGTTGCCGAGCAAATGAGATGTGCTTGACTCGATGTGCTCATGCAGCTTCCAGGCATCTCTTGAGACAGAAGTTCCCCATGCTCGCAGACAAGATGACCATGAAGGACAATCGGGCCAAGCTCAGCAGCTCGGGTTGCACAGAGCGCGGTAGCATAGCACGCGGGGCGGGCACGACAAACCAAAGATGTCCACCGCAATGCAAAGCCTTATCAGCCTGAGGTGAGATCCTTGCAGGCAAAGAGCCTGGAAGCCGCGTGGGGATGGATGAGTTTCTTGCACTCTGTCGCGTGTGTGTTGACATCGTCGAGCTAGACAAGCTCAAGCGAGAAAGAGAAGCCATTGAGCGACGAGGCTGCACTTATTTTGGCTTGAGCAGGGTCGAAGCAAGCCTGCACTGATTGTTCGATTCAAATTTCACAGGCAAAGCCTCTTTGCAGCGCGTGGCATTGCAATTTGCAGCCAGGGAACGGGACTTCACCCCCGCGGAAGTCTACGAGTTTTGCGGCCTCTTCATGTCTCAGGCAACCTCCTCGGGGCTTCCGGGCTCGTATCGAAACCGCAACCTGGTCGCAACGAGGAAACCTGGGCAACTCGGTCAGTACAGCCATCCCCGTCTAGGCCAAGACATGCCAAGGGCATAAGTACCCACCCGTGCGGGCAGTTTTCGACAGGTGTGAAATGCACCGTGGTCGAGGGAGGGAGAAAGGGAGGGGCCTGGAAACCGAGGCCTCTCCTTCGAGGAGCTTGGCGAGTGCCTTGCTCAACTTGGAGCCTGTTTTGCGTGTGTTCTAGGCCCGTAGGCGCGAAAGCCAGCGTTATGCTACGCTCGGATGCAGCACAGGCGTACATTCGCTGCATGTCATTAGAGACTCGGGCTCTGCAGGTTGCTGGCCAGGGTCGTTCCACTGGGGTACAAGAATGCGCAGGCAACTTTGGAAGCAAAAGGAACTGCCTTCAGCCTCTGCGGATTGTTGCTTGCGCGAAGGGGCTAGTGGCCATGCGATGATGGAGTTTTCCTGTTCATGAGCACAGCTGCACCGAAGCAGGTGTTTATTCGGTGCTCCGTTACGCTCTCTTTCTCCATCCGGCTGTGAGGTGCTCAAGCGCGAAGTTCGGCAAGTGCACAAGCATGGCCCTGGCGGCGACGAGTCTTGGCCTTCCCCCGGCCCATAGACGGCCATAGACTCCATAGACGTGACCGGTAAGCCCCGAGAACCGAAGAGTGCGCGAGGATGCGCAAGGTGTCGCACAAGGCTAAAGGACGCGAGAGGCGCACCGTGGGGGCCACTTGTCAGGAACATGAGAGAAGTGTCTCAGTCCTTGGCTCCACGCCTGACTCTGTCGAGTGCGAGTGCCAACAAAAGCTGGGCGCGAAAAGCAATTGCAATGGAAGAGGAAGGTGGAGGTTTTGGTTGGAGCGCACCTGTGCGCAACAGACGCCTCGCAAGAGATGTCGATACAAAAACCATGCACGTTTGGCAACAGGGCCAATCTTGGTATTTCCCAGGCACACTTGTTCAGAGTGATGGTCCGTGAAGCTATAGCAGCTAGGCTCTAGGGCGAAGTCTCCCCTGTACCGACAAAGGGGTCAAACGGGAGGCCTGTTGGTCAGCTTGCGAAGAGGCACATGGGGGGGACCGAGCTTTTCGCCAGCCTTGTGTTAAGGAGCCTATGTCCTCACTTTGTCTCACAATGAGGCGTTTTTCTCAAGCGGCAAGCCGCAGTAGAGCGCGCCGGGACCTTCGGGTCTATACTGGTTCCACACCCTCGCAAGCAAGAGCCAGAACGGCCATTATGATTTTAGGGAAAGCACACCGTAAATCAGAATATTTCGTGAGACCTCGCCTAGATATGTCCGAGCCTGTGTGCCGAAATCGAAGCCCCAAGCCAGGATTCAGTGAACTTTGTCGAGTTCTTGAACTTGATGGAACGGCTTCTGGCAGCAAATTTTGGCGGCATGGCGATGTTGGAGAAGATCCCGGGTGGCTTAGCTTGACCGCAGGCAAAAAGCAAACAGCGAAAGCTCAGATACTCACATAGCTCGGTGAGAAGAAGTGCCAAGAATGCCTCTGTCAGATTCCGGCCACTAAGGCAAGAAGGAGAGACTTTATGAAAGGGGAGGCTCGAGCTCTCAGATGGGAGCTGACACCACGGAGGCTGCATCTTGATTCCTGAGCTCTGGCTTGGCACTCCTCGCTTGTCTGCCAGATGTGAGACTGGAGCAGTTTCGGCTGGTCAGCCGGTGGCTGCGAGGTTAATGTGACCATTGTGCCGAAGCCCTCAAGGGGCCTGCACAGGAATTATGCGGTTTGGCAGCCTGGCTAGGGGAGCATGTGGTCAGCTTGAGTACAGACTAAAGTTTGCAGCAGTTCGTTGAAAATAGTGTTGGCTCGACACATCCCTTCGTCACGCATTTGGCCAATTGCTTCACCTATCCATCGTGTTGGGAGATGCCATGAGTCGACAGTCGCACAAGTCTGACGAAGTACAGTAGCCTGCTGCGCATAGATGGCAACTGTGTGAATCTTATGCTGGCCTCTCCACAAGCCCTCACCGAAGTTGAGGCAGCCAGTGCCCATTGACATGTTGTTATCCCAGTGGCATCGTACCATCGCACATGCGGTCTCGAAAATCCACACGCGCGAGTGGAGGCCGAGCAGAGAGTGCACGGAGGAAGGTTTGAAGGTTGCAAGGGAATTTCCACAGGTGGGTTTTGTTGAGAGAGGCCTGTGGCAGAGATGCCCTTCTCAGTCCGCTTCGGCGTCACGGGGAGCGTGCTGGCCCTGGGCTTCGTCGGGGAGCTCAGCGCAAGCTGTTCAACTACATCCACATCAGTGACGAAGCTATTCAAGAGTCGTCTTACAGAATGGCTTTGAGCATTTGGATTAGCGGACTTCGTTTTGCTAGCGACAGTTAGTCGCCGCTCTGATTGCCGTGGCCAAGGTCATGATATTTATATCGCCGTTCGATGAGGTGCCACTTTTCCGTGGCGGACTTACTGCAGCAGAATCCTCACGTCCTTGCCTCCAGCAGTGCCTTTTTAGTCATGAGTTCAACCAGCAAACTCATCGGCAGTCGCTTCGTTGAACGCTGACAACGAAATTTGGATTGTCTCTTTTGCGATGTTGTCCCGGAGAGATGTGATTGAGTTCCTAGCCTGCAGACTGAGGCGAGCCTTGCTACCCCATCTTCACGAAGGGCTTGCTGTCGCCATTCACGGGCTCCGGGCTTGGCCGGGCAACACCTCGGAAAGCCAGTCGATTGCTGCTTTCGCATGCTTTAGCGTCGCGCTGCTCCTTTGTTCAGGTTTGCTCATTCTGGGCCTCTGTAACGAGGCCTTGCGAGGACTGCAGCCGCCATCAGGGAAGCTTGTGGGTACAACAGAAAACAAAGAAGCCATTTTTGTGCATAAAATGAATTCGTGCCATCGGCGCCGTCGAGGCAGACCCGCTGGCCAGACTTGCTGCAAGAGGATCGCTACACTGGGCTGCGCTCTCAACGCATTCCTCAAACTGCGAATCTGTGCGTGCTTGTGGTTGTTTTTGTATTCGTGTTTGTGTTCGGCTTGCCTAAGCAACCTCAGACTCCGACAGGTGTTGACAGGACGTCCCTGCAACTGAAGTATGTTAGAGTTCTCTTCTCACGGCATTGTGGGCGGCAGCACTTGTCATCAGAAGGTTAAAACACTGCCGCGGCTCCCAACGTTAGGTTAATCCGACGCATAGGTATGAGACAAGAAGCCGGGGAC
Source organism: Symbiodinium sp. clade A Y106 (assembly GCA_003297005.1). Lineage (NCBI taxonomy): Eukaryota > Dinophyceae > Suessiales > Symbiodiniaceae > Symbiodinium > Symbiodinium sp. clade A. The sequence continues at coordinate 41,145 of BGNK01002808.1, forward strand.
ATACCTCTTCTTCTCTACAACGGCTCAAGCTGCCTTTGGTTTGTGAGATCCCGTGGGGAGCTGTGCTCACTGTTTAGACGAGGCATACATACAGACATACCTGCACACACACACATACATACATATATGCATATATATATATATATATGTATATACATATATATATATATATTTATATACATATGTATATACACTCGCTTTTTTCTCGCTCTTGGGGTGTAGGGTCGAGTTGATGCAGTCCATTGCAGCTTGTGCCTTACACGGGAATAGTCAAAGGTCTCGGTATGCGCGAGCACACGATTGGGACGCGAAGAAATCAGGGAAATTTACTGGGGAAAGCTGGAGCTTGACCCGGTGGGGCGAGGCCGCGAGGCCAAAAGCGCTATTCCAGAGGCGCGGAGAGCAAGCTCAACCGCGAAGTTATCCACACCTGCCATCAGGGCATGCTGACCATCAAACTCCCCTGCGGTCAAACTTGGAGCGTTCCTCCAGGGCTGATGTTTCACACTTCAGAACATTTGTGCCTTCACGGACGTGCAGTGACGGCATATATACAATCGAAAGTAAAGTCAAACGGATGGGAACACCCATCACTGCCGCCACACCCACACGGAATGCCGGCCAGCGTCTTTACCAAGGGCTGCACGCCACCGGCAAGGCACAGCAAAAGGAGCACCGACTCCGTTTGGATGCAGTCTGAAAGAGCTGTTCGGTTCTCCTCTCCTAGGCCGACATGATACATGCCGTTTGGCACGGCGTTGCGAGCGAAGACTGTTGAGCGACGTGTGATCGTCATCCCCTCGCTGTTTGGTTGGATGCTCATGCCGCACGAGAGAAAGGGAGTGATGTGCTTCAGGCCCTCCCAATTCTTTATGTTCAATGACAAAATTCCAGATCGCCCGGCCGCATAAAGGTAACATGCCGATCCAATGCATTGCACTCCATCTGGCCGTAGCTCCAGACTTGGGACGGACTCCTTGAGCAATCACTCTGGTGCATGCCAACGTGGTCTTCACAACCTGTGGGATGCAATTCTTCATCTGGCTGCAGGCATTTCTGCCTGTGGCTGATGGCGTATCCCGTGGTGGATACTGGGGCTCCAACCAGCCCCTCATGCATACCTACACACACATACATATGTACATAACTACATGCATACATAGATACATAGAGCGCTGCCTTTGCAGAAAACGCGCGAGGTTTTTACGACGCCATGGTTTAGACATGTGGAACTGGTTTATTCCAGAAATATAGCACAGATAAATGCATGTTTTTTTCGGGTTTAGGGCCATGTGCATATCCAGGCTTGGTATACATGCATGGCTTTTTTAGGGTTTACGGCCCATGCTGACAGATTGCGGCGTTTCATTTGTCTCATATTTCCGTGCGTGTTTCTGTAAACGGCGTTTCATTCTACATATCAAACACATGTGGCGCCATACCTATGGTATGTTATGCAACGTCTGGAGATATGGTGTAGCAGTGTAGCAGGCTCGCCATGACATGCTCATACACAAGTAAGCTTTTGCCTGCGAACACAGCTGCACCGATGAAGAAAACTGCGTAGCTGCATGGCAGATTGTTCAACAGACGGACATACCATCGGACACGCCAAACTGCAAAAGACACTGTCACTGTCTTACAAGCCTGCGAGAGCATCGCTGAACAAATTCGTTGGTTAAGGAAGACGATTGAACGATCAAAGCCGCTAGATAGCATTCAATAGAAGAATAGGATTTCCTGTACATTTCCGAGACTCTGCAACCCACTTGCCTTTCTTCGGTGAGCCGCCCAGGTCGGCAAGCTCTCCCTCTCTATGTACCTGCTGGCGCTGCCAGTGGCATAGCTTTCTGGGACAGAGTGCGGAAAGGTTGAGGTTTTCGATCTCAAGCACGCCATTCAACAACTCACCTCCTGTCCCCAGGCCTGTCCACATCGTTGTCGAGTCAGTGACAGGTTCTCAGGAATACACAGAAGCAGGACACGAAAGAAGATGGGGCAAGGCAGCAACCCATCCAACTAATTGCCCCGTTGAGGTCTGGCTTTCCTGGTCTTAGCTGGACATTTCTTGGCAGCCTGCTGGCTGCGCCTTACTCTCAGATCTTTTTGGCCTCCTGAGCCCCCTGAGTCTTCGATGAGGAGACTCTTAGCTCTCTAGCTCTCAGACTTCTTGGGCTGCAGGCCTCAGCTTGGAGAAGCAATTCAACTTGTAGGCAAACTCTTTTGCGAGGTCAGTGGTGGGGCACTTCTTGATTGAGATCCCTTCGCCACTCAGCTTCTCAAGAGCTTGCTTTTGTTGCATTGCGCAGAGTCGATTCGAAGTCCAGCCGAAACATCGGCAGCCTAGTAGCAGGCCTCCATCCATCCCCTTTGCCCATGCAGGTTCCTACTTGAGCAGAAGGCCCCAGACATTGCAGCTTGAATCCAGGCGAAAGTTTGCTGACATCCTCGCCCGCACGTTGGCGCAGAGGGCCTGGCGCCAAGAACGCGAAAGCAGCAGTCGACTGCAAGCAGAGCTCTCCAGCTGTACCTCGGGTAGTGCTGGGATGTTTTGCCATTCGATGTCGTGCCGGGTTCAGTCCCACAGGGAGACAGCGTTTGCGCTTTGAGCAAGTTGAGGGCCGGGTGAGCTTGGAGTGTGGTGATGTTCAATTGCTTTTGGTCCGCTCTTCGCCCTTCAGGATCACAAGTGAGGCCTTCCAGACCAAGTTTGGTGAGCCCGATTGGCTGCTGGGGTTGCAGGTCACTTGCTTTCGCAATGCCACCGCTGCAGACGACTCGAAAACGGAAGCTTGAACTGAGCGTCAGCTGGGTACTAGTTGTCCGTTGCTGCGCCGCTACACGAAGGAAATGCCGCTGGAGCTAGCTGACTTTCCCTTTTGCTCCGGGAGACTAGGCTGTAGGACCGCAGCATGTGGCAGTACTGATGTGATAGGGAGGCAGACCGAGGTCGAAACGTCTCGTCGATCTGATGCCTCCGAGCTCAAGCGTGAAGAGGGCGGTAGTGGATGGTGTTCATGATTCTTGCGATCATTGCCGGGCACTTGGAGAGTTCAGACTGAATGCCGATGATGCCTCATTGTCATGCCTTCCAAACAAGAACACAAGAGTCGCTGGAGCTGCGTGCCAATTCATGAAGTGAGGTCAGCTATTCCTGCAACGTTTGTGCTTATGCTTTTGGCCGCCGCCGCATTAGGGCTTCGGGATGGATTTATTAGCTCAGAGGGCCAAAGCCTACGGTCAGCATGACAGGCCCACACCATATTGGGCATCGCAACAACACAAACGGAGGTTCTTCTACCGAACGGGCGAAAAGAGCAACCGAAGATCTGGGACATTTGAGTCTTGGGGGTTTGGGTGCTTTACGGTGGATTCTTGCCGCCTCGCTGAGCGATGACGGGCTGGAATTGACTGCTGGGCCAGGCGCGCATCTAGCATTCAGAGTTGTGAAGGGCTGAAATCCCACCAAAACATGTTTTTTTCAGAGATTTGTTTGTGCCTTGTCTTTGAGTTGCGCAGGCTTGCTGTAGGGGGCTTCACGGTTTTGAGGGTTGAAGGTCTTGGGTGTAGGTTTAGGGGCAATTGTGAGGGGTTTGGTGTATTTTAGTAAGAGTTTATCACTCAGGGTCATTATTACCCCGTGCGCACATCCGCCGTCCAATGAACGACACTTTTCCGGCGTCTACCAATTCGGCGTGCGCGTGCGCCATTCGTGGGCACACGAATGGATTTGGCCAATGCGCGAATCCTATTTGCCAGTGCACGAGTCGGCCCCCAACGATGTTTGGAGCCCCTGCAAACCTGGGACTCCTTAGACTTAGGACTGGGGTGGTCAATGAAGATGCCTCAAGATGAGAATGTTCCTGGCCTGTCATCAGGGGGGCCAACCGACATGAACCAGGCCACCGCCCAGAGGGTCAGTGCCTGAGTTTCGTGAACGGAAAACAAGGACTAATCGAGCCGCTTTCGACATGGGTTCCGAATTGGGATAACCGTTCTCTTAAGAGCATAGCAGAACCTCGTTGCAGCTACACATGGTCAGCTCGGACTTTGTTGACAAGTTGACATTGAAGATGTGGAAGCGGGCCGAGGTTCTACAAGAGTTCCTTATCAAGCAGGAAGGCTGGGAAGAAGTTGCATACGCAGCATGTGGACACTAAGGTCTGATAAAACCCTCCGTCCCGAACTGTAAAAGCAGGCTTTGCTTCATGGATATTGCAAGCTTCTGGAAGCTGCGTCCACATGCAGCATCGTTTGTGAACAGTTGTTTTGGGAGGTTCCACGCTTCGAGCATGGATACACAAGCTCGACCCCGATCACGAGCACAGAGTGTCAGAGATGTACTTCGTCCGCGGCACAGATGCAAGCAGAATTCAGGGTTGAACGTCAAGAGCTGACGAAGTTTACTCCTCTCTCTCTCTCTCTCTTTGTTTGGTGCATGTGTCGCAACTCCTGTGGTGCAATCTGCTCTGCACGTTTAAAGGTGTGTCGACGAGCTATTGCAGAGCTCTTGGATGTTTTTCATGTTCAGAACTACCATTTGCAGCCAGAACATCAGAAGCATTTTAAGAATCATCCAAACATCAGCACCACCAAACTTTTTGACAGATCGTTTGGATAGCTGGGGCCCATCCACAACCCTGAGATCAAATCAGGTGAAGACACTCGAAGTCTACGGAATCTAAAGCCAGATCACAAGCTGTTAGCCGAATTTACCCCACCACCCCCCCCCTACGATAATGACAATAAACAGCTATTTACTTACTTACTCACTTACNCCCCCCCCCCCCCCCCCCCACGCCCACACCGTAAACCGCAAACTGAGGCTCTTGGCCTTTAACAGACTTGAACCTCGAAACTCCACCATTGACCGGCATAGACACCCTGCAGCCGAGTTGCATGATTCTGGGATCGAAACGCGAAGCCCCGCTTAAGTTTCTTGAGCTTCTTGCAACTCCGACGGTCGATCCGTCTTTGGGCATCCGGCCCTTCACATGCTCGACCTAGTCCGGGCTTTGACGGGTTGGTAGTTTTAGGAGTTTGGCGCTGCGGGATCTGGGCGGAAATGGGTTTAGATACCAGTGCTGCCTTGAACAACGCAGGGTAATGTTACGGTCGTTTTAATAGCCACCCCCCCCCCACCCGCCGGCGGTTGTGCGGGGGGGTGCCGTCCGCCCCAACCCCCGCGCTTGTTGAAGCTGTACGAGGCCTCCGGCAAACAGATTCTGTCCTGAATTTAGAATCCCTAAACTTCGAGTGCCTTCCCCTGATTAAAGCTGACGTTTGTGNGTCCCGGGTTTTGGGGGGTGGTTGTTTTTGGGTTGTTGCGGCAGCGGGTTGGGGGGGGAAAAGGTTTAAAATCCCATGGCTCCTTTGAAAACCGCAGGGAAAAGTTACGGCCTTTTTAAAACCCCCCCCCCCCCCCCTGAGGTTGTTTTGCGCGGGGGTCTCTTGGGGCAGGGTTTGGGGTCAGGGTGGTAATAATAAAGGTCTGGCCGTGTCCGGGGATTGTAGTACTACTGCAGTAGTAATCGGTCTGGAACTGCACTCTGCGAGCTGGTAGTTCAGTGTCGTGTCTGCCGAACTCCGCTCTGCTGGCTGGGTTTTAGGGTCCTCTTAGTTTAAGCTTTTGCTAATTACTTAGCCTGGATCCTAATTTTTTGGGGATTTGGGGCCCGGAATATTTTTTATTGTAACCCCTTAAATTATTGCGACCCCGGTTCTAACATCAATTTTGTTTGGGCAAATTGGCTACGCAATTAAAACTCTTCCGCCCGGAAAGTCTGGCCCGGGGAATATTTGTATTGTCACCACGTTTAATACAATGACCGTAACATGAGGATCAAAGCAGGCGACAGCGTTAAGTTTTGCTTTTCAAATTCGAAGCGTCAGAACCCCAAGCCCAGTACCGTAGAACCGCTTTGTCTCCTGAAGGAAAGCCGAAGAAGTCCCGAGAAACGTGGCCAAGTTTGATGAAATCCTAAACATGTCGGACACATTCGGAAAGCCAGGCAATTTGACAAGCCCAAGGAAAGCCCGAAACTACAACTAACCTGTTCCCCAAACAAGGATCGAATTGTCCCAAAACTACTTCAAAGATAACCTCCATCGATTGCCACCATGTCCGTCAACATACTCTGGCAATTGAGGATACATGCGTGAGCAGGGGCAACTTGGCACGAGTTGCAGACGAGAGGCACGAGGTCTCTCCCGCAATCTCGAGTTCTGGTTTGGGAGGCTGAATATGATGCCCTAAACCCTAAACCCTAATATGCTAGCACATCGTTCTGAGTTGATGTACTTTGGTGGTATAACATGTAACCACCGGGCGTACTTGCTGGACAGTAGTGCGAGACAGGGGTGTCCTGATACTGTGTATGTTGTTATGCCCCATCCCAGATTTGCACTACTTGTATCTGCCTGGTCGCGGTTTGTGTTTCAGGATCCTCTGCCCCACGTCATGGTAGTAACGGTAGCAATGAGACCTGTTCAGCCGTGCCTGCATTGTGCGAGTGTGCGAGTCGAAAAGCCCGTGACTCAAAAAAGGTTTTCGCCGCCCGTGACTCAAAGGTTTGCCTACGATGTTGGGGAGCTCTACCAAGCACTGGACCTCGACGGTGGCGGGGAGCTGACTTTGGAAGAGCTCGATCCCAGAGCTGACCAGCTCTTTGCCTCTCGACTTCTTCGGCTTCCTGGGGGGGGGTTCCTTATTATAATTATAGTATCATAACTACCTATACTATTTTGGGGGAGGATCTGCAAAGAAAGCATGGTTAAAACAGGAGAAGGAAGCAACAGCACAAGAAGGACACATGTTCTAGTCGAGACCGAAACCGCGGAAACGAACGTCACAAGGGTAGTAAAGCAGTCGGCAGCCTTCGTTCTGACTTTGCAAGCAATATCCATGACGAAGAGAAGCAAGAGGATAAGACAAGATTTAATGAAATGCAAGAATCGTCGTTGTCGGCAGCAGCAGCAGCATGCGTTGTCGTCGTCGCCGTCGCCACTGCAGTAGCAACAGCAGTGACAGAAGCTGCAGGAGGAGGAGTAGGAGTAGGAGTAGTAGTAGTAGTAGTAGTAGTAGTAGTAGTAGTCAGTCGTCGTCGTGGTTGAGGTTGGTGTTGTTGTGGTTGGCTGTGCTCTTGGTTGCTGTGATTGTTGGTTGTTGGTTGTGGTTGTTGTAGTCGTTGTCGTTGGTAGGACTACTACTGAAGGCAGGAGGAGGAGGAGGAGAGGACGACGGCCCTTCCCGCTGTGATGCAGTATGCTCGTAAAGCACCATGCCAACCAGTTTCTGCATCGGAGTAGCGAACTCTGTCAGGACCTTTTCCGCACCTGGTGCTGCAGCAACTTCCCCGGTGGTCTGGACGAGTGCCTCACGCGAATGGCCAGAAAAGGAGAAGTGAAGGTGGATGCTTCCTGCTTGCAAAGAAAAGCAACTGATTTGTCGTTCCAAAGCCTCGTAGTGCCATCAAACGGCATAATTCTTTTTACAGGAGGTGGTGCGACTTGGCAGCAGGCATCTCACCTCTATTGCACCATTACTGCCTAAGGCTGTCAAAATTAATCTCTTCCATTTCGAGGCGGATCTAGTCTCTTGGACAACAGTCAGAGGGCTTGTTGCTTGTGATGCTGGACTAAAGGACCATTGAACTCGGTTCACGTCATTGTGAGAGTGATTTGTCGTCGCACAGCAAAAGTAGCGGAGGTCGCCAACGGATGGACAGCTGGCTGCGAGGAAGAGCTTTTTTTTGCTATCAGCGCAGACCAGACTAACATCGTGGCCAATGACATGCGATGGTATCTTGGAGAACTGTTTAGAGATGCGGGTTTAATATGCCTGGTTTGACCACCTTCGTGAGTATGCTCCCGACGTGCTGGCCATCCGTGCACCGCTCCATGCCGACGTGATGCCATCCGGGTCTGTTTGCAAGGCTCAACTTGGACATGCGGCGCTACAAGCGGAAGATCAAGGCCAAAGAGCAGGCGTTGCATGAGACCAAAGTCCGTGCAATCAAGCGTGGCGCCAAGGACATGCCACGATCAATCGTTTGCTTAAGGTTACATCCTGTCAACCTAAACCACAGAGAGCAAGCTCGTAGCCAACTTGCCGCCATCGACTGCAAAGTTGCAGGACCCTCGAGAAAACTTGGCAACTCGGCTATCCGTGGGTTTGGTTCACATTGTCTCGTGTAGCTGCCTCAAGTTGACGCCAAGGATGGTAGAGTACGTAGCCCACCTAGCAGGGCCTCCACACCGAACTCATCTGAGCGTAGGGTCTAGGATCCTCGTTGTGAGAGCCCTCCTCCTTTAATATATAGGTCGTTATGATACTATAACTATAATAAGGAACCCCCAAAATAGTACCCCCCTGGCCTACCCCAGGCAGATTTCAAGCGCTTTCTGCGGCAAAAGCATGGCGGAAGTCTGCTCCGGGCCTGGCGCCAATCACTGGTAGAAGGTGCCCATCTAAGCCAAAGCTATGGCCGTTTTTCTTCCTGGTCAGGGGGGGAATGGGGGGGGACTTCTTCTGAACTGCTGTGGGTTTTTTGTCCGAAAGCTGCATTTTTTTCCGCGACCGCCAACGCGCTGCCGTCTGAGTCTGGTTGCACCCACTATCGGGGCTTGGAACCGACGGAGAAGAACCTGCTTAGCCACAGGTGCTGGGATAGTGAAAAGCCACTGCAAGCGCCGTGTGGAGCCAAGGGGCTGTTAGTGGTAGTGCTCGTACCAGGAGATTCATGCTCCAGTTCATCCTTAGGCTTCTTAATTTGTTGTCTATCATATTGATCAGCACCTTTATATTCAATATCATGTTGGTCCTGGTACTGTATCATGTTTTATTAGTTGTTCGTCATCGTGCAGTCAATTGGTAGGTAAGGGCCAGGGGAAAGGCCCGACCGGAAGCCTGGGATTGCCGAGAAGTGAAGAGAGCCTCAGGAATATGTTAATGAATATAGATCGGCTTCCATTATCTGATGTCCGACCTTCTCCTGCGAACCGTCCCCAAAAGCACTTCAACATGATAAAAAGAACAAGAGCAAACCGTCAATGCAGTGATGATGGATTCCGGGGCGAATAAGGCGATTACAAGAAGAAGGTGCCCCAAATTCTAACCAGAATGAAGATGAACCGAAAACTAAGCATAAGAATGTACAGATTTGCAGTCTGTGGATGCCCAAGATTATCAGCAATGGTCATTATGACTAGTACAAGCCCTAGCACTAGCACTGGCGGTACCACTAATCCATTGCGCAGGTGATTCCATGATGCTCCACAAGGGCCAGTTTTTCAAGGCCGGAGTTTGCTACAACTCGGATCAAGCTGTTCGTCACCCCTGCAGTGTCCGTCTCAGGCTTGTGTGAATCTGAAGTGGCGCACAGAGCCTCGACACCAACAGAGGGTGTTTGTCGTCGTTACACACCAGCAGCCTCAGCGCAGATGTTGCAGTAGATCCCAGTCCGTTCACGGAGACCCAATGCGAGAAAGGCTTTAGAGTCAAAGCCGACTCCGTCACCCTCTCATTTATTGACGGGTCTACTTCATCGCCAGGACAGGCAGACGTGATGCACAGTGCAGCCGCCGCAGCCCAGGATGTCAAGGGCCTGTGGGAGATTCTCGACACGGACACGAGTGGAACCATCGGCATTGAGGACGTTTGGTTGGGTTTAATTTGTTCGCGATTCGAAGTTTTGAGTGGTTGCTTGGAAGATAGGTGGTTGCCTCGGATTGTTTGAAGCCTCAAGCATCTAAACGTTGGCCCATGGGGTAGCCCGTAGACCTGTGAGAGTCAAGAGCTGATCCGATTGCCTTCTGGCAAGGTTCCAAACTTGGAAGGTTTTGGGTTGCTGATATTCGATTATACCTGGTGTGGGCTGAGCAGGTCACTATGTAGCTTGTGTGGAACAACAGATAATCGGTCTTTGGCCGCCGCAAAGGTCATTCAAGTCGAGTTCGAGTTGAAAGATTGCAGTTGGAGGCGTACGGAAGTTGGAAACGGGTCTCCCAACCTAGGCTGGGCCTGCTGAGTGGTCACCTGAAACATGGGAAGTTGAAACCTGCGTTGATAAACGAGGAGCTAGACTTCAAGGCTGCTGAGGAGCTGGCACTCTTCCGCTGCACGACTACAATCAGGTTAGAACGTAACGAACGGGTGCTGCATTGCAAGTTTCGCCTAGCTGCGATGATTTGATACTCTTCGGGCATTCATCGCCCTTGCAAAAGCATGTTCCACGGGAGCATGCAGTAGACTACTGGTGACAGTGCCAAACGGTCACTACTTTGGATTTTAACGGCCATTGCTGCAGGTTAGCCACAGCTCGAACCTAGCTGGGCCTCTTGCGAGCTGAGGTCAGTTTGTTATGCAGAAGTTCGGAAGTGCTACTCGAACCTTCGCCGTACCTGTGCAGCAGTAAGATTTGCAAGCTGGATTGTGCAGTGTGGTCATATCGAACAGCCGAGCCCTAAGCATTCTCCGCATACCAAGGCTATGTAAGTTTCAGTCTAAGACCTCACATGGAAGCATAGGACCCGCAATCACAACGAGATGCCTGCCTCTCTCTCTCTCTCTCTTTGGCTTTCTGCTTCTTTGCTTCCCTCGCAGCGGCAATTTCTCTTCCATTACCTTCCATCGCAACAGCTTCAGACACAATACTGCAAGGAGTAATGTTGCTTCTTCGTGCTTCAAGCGACGAAACTTCTGGAGAGATAGCCCCCAGCACAACAATTTTCCAGTTACTCGCACAGAAAAGAGTTGCTGCAGCCTGTCCCCAAGACAACAATGCCTAGGCGCTCGACCTGGATGGAAACAAGATCTTCGTCTGCAACGACTATAGCTGACGGCATCGGATGTTTCTGACCTAGTTTCTGGCATCAATATTATAATATCGTGCCTTGATGTTGGCCTCCTGATTTTGACGCAGATGCCAAGCAAGACAATTCCTCGGGTGTCGGTAAGCTTCACCCGAGATTGTTTTAAATCTGAGGGGTCCGCCAGGGCCCTCGACATGCGTTGCGAAGCTGTCAACTACGAATACCGCGATAATTGATGTTGTCGCTGCTGTTGCCATATCACCAAAACCACAGAACCACAACTGGCACTATCACCAGCAGCAAATACAACGACGAGCGCATGAACGAGTCACGACTGGCGGTGCTGCTGCTAGTGTACAAACCTACTGCCGCAGCTTGTGCTACTGCACTGCTAGAAGATTATGGCCCCGGCTGCTCCGAAAACAGACACTCCTCGTCCTTCTGCCAGTTTGCTTGTTCCCATCCTGCTGCTGTTGCTGGTACCGCTAATGCTTACATTGATTCTTATGCTGATATTATTACTGTGGTTGCTGTCGATCCTACTACTATGACTGCTACTACTACTGCTACGACGACGACGACAACGACGACTACGACGACGATTACTACTCCCACTACCATTGATACTACTACCAAAGCACTACTGCCACTACTACTACTACTACTACTACTACTACTACTACTACTACTACTACTACTACTACTACTACGAATGGCTACGGCTCAAGTTTCGGCTCGAGAGGTCAGACTCAGTACACTTGGCAAAGACAAATCGAACCCTGGAAAACACAAACTGCAGGGGAGACTCGAGGGGAAACCGAGCCACATCTGACGTGCCCGACCTTGCACATATCTTGCTCTTCTTACTCTTTGGCCTCTTGCAGGGCTTGCTATATTGTGTGGTTCCACACAACATCAAAATCACAGACCATAGGGTATCATTCGGGGACATTGAGATGATCCGGGGCTTGGCTGTTCCCTGTCACTGCTGCAGCATCTGCAAGGCTTCGCCGAGTGGGAGTGTCAAAAAAGCCTGGAGCTGTTGCTTAGCCTGAATCACTGAAGCCTTCAGCTTGTCAGATTTTCAAGTTTAGCACTTGCTGATTCCGCATGGCGCCATGGCTTCAAGCGATGCCGATGAAGCCCATGTTAGCAAGGCACAAGGGGAGGGTGCAGCACCGATTAAAGCAGCAGCCTTATCCCGCCAGGTCCATTGCGTGGCCTTTGAAAGAAAGCAACGAGCCCGGCCGGGAGAGTCAGTGTCAGAGTTCAGGGTTGAAAACCAAGGAGGTCCAGTGGACCTCCAAAAATGGGTCCAGTGGACCCTAATAATCCAGGCTCAGTGGGCCTGAAAATGGATCCAGTGGATCCTGGGGGTCCAGTGGACCCCAGATAGGCTAACTAAGGTTTTTGGTTCAAGGCGTAGGGCTTTAGGGTTTTATGGATAGTTAACAATTATTAAGTATAGTAATACGGGGGGGGTTTTGACCTTGGGGCCCTCAAAAGCGTCAGAGAGCCTACTTAGCATGGCCCACGAGCAAGGATGAGACGCACAAATCAAGAAGCGTACCAAGCTGTGAAAGCTAAATTAAAACCCTAAACATTAAAAAAGAACCCTAAATATCCTGAACCTTAAACCCTACAGGATTGCCCGAGTGTGAGCGCCGAAAGCCTACACCCTAAACCCTTAAACCCAAAACTCTAAACCACATGCCTCGCCTGGATTGCCCCAGTGCTTGCGCCGAAAGCCTGAAGCCTAAATACCCGAAACCTCTAAACCCCTAAAACCCCTAAACCCCTAAACCCTTTCAACCCTAAACCCCTAAACCCTAACCCCTGAACCCTAAACCCCTAAACCCTAAACCCCTAAACCACCCTAACCCCTAAACCCCTAAACCACAAACCCTAAACCCCTGCGACAGTCATGCAGATGGAAAAGGGGTTGCAAAAAAAAATGAGGCCGGGAGTCGCAGTGTCAATGCATCGCCTTCATCGTGACCGGTCCGCCCTCACTGCATGCCTGCATTGCCTTCTTGAGTTTTTGGCGTGGCTTGTTGTTGGCATGGAGCAGTGGTTGTGCGGGTGCCTCTGTATGCAGGATCAAGTGGTGAGGGGCACATGATCAAGATTGAAAACTTTCAGCAGCAACATCACATCTTTGGAGGGCTGCCATACCCCTGATCCATGTGCCCTCAAAGCAGAGCAACATCTCTTTACTTGTCTACGCAGCATAACATTGGTAAATTCGCCTTCGCCCAGATCTGGGTACCTTCATTTCACAACAGAGCAACAAAACACTACTTGCTTATCATAACATGACATGGCCTTTGAGAGTCATTGTTTGTAGCAAGCGCCTTCGCATCCGTAGAAGAGATCGACCGAGCAAGAGGCGCTCTGATGACAAGCTGGAGCACAAGTGGCAGCTGAAGCGTCAGAGACAGGCCTTTGGGGACACATTAATTTGATGTTAACTTCTAGCTACGAGTTGCTGTTGGTGATTGTCGGGCCGTGCGCTTGTCGCTTCAGGAGCAGCTTCAAGGACAGCAGCTGGCTTTCGAGGACCGATTCAGATTGATGCAAGTTCTTGTTGGGGTGATTGCCGGGCCTTGCTGGTTCAGGAGCAGCGGAGATCCTTAGAGTCACAGGCGGTGTCGGCTTCCTCTGCCGCTGCCTTTGCGCAGCAGTCGGCGACTGCTGCCCTGGCTGCTGCTGCTTCTGTGGCGTCAGGGTCAAAGCCACCTGCAACTTGGCACAACTTCGCATACCCTGGACAAATAAATATGCAGTGTTGCATACCATAGATAGGCCAGGCTGGGCAAAATCACACGATGAACCGAGGTGGTTCATGTCAATGTGGCTCCGCCGGCTTCCTCATCCCCAGCGTCAGTGCCCGCGCTTTGTCTGGAGTGAGTGCCTTCACACTTTCTGTGAGGAAAACGTCTGCTGCAGACTATTGAAACCTCGGCAGACACACTTCAAGCTGGAACGGACCAGGGGCCCACGACATCCCGCAGGCGATATAAGTAAAGTAGTGGCCTGGTCAAATATTTGACCATTATGCATTGTTGCCGCTCTGGCCTCAGATAAGAGCAGAGGAGCGCATGAGTGAGCGGCACGCACGTCCCGACTAGATTTTTGACGTTTGCACGCCGAATCCTGCTCCTTGCCCTGGCTGAACTGTTTTCCTTTAATGTCCTGCCACCTTAGGCGCTGTCCTTTGCATTGTACTGAGATTCCTTTGCAAGCCTGCAAAACAATTGATTTGTTTGCGTCTGCAAATGTGTGTATGTGCGGTATCCCCCCTTACCCCACCCTGATGAACCCTAACAACCCAGTGCTCCAAGAATTCCGAACTGGAGGATGTCATCGCCTGCAGAAAGCCGGCTCGCAGGAATTTGATCACAGAGTTACAAGAGGGATAAAACTATGGCCGGTAAAGGAGCCCGCGCCGCCGAAACTCAAGCTAAACAAGCCTTAAGCAGACTCCGAGAATTCCTGACTGTACCCCCTACCTTGGACCTGATGCCCATCCTTGCCCTACTCCCACACAAGCTTTCAAGCTTTGGTCGAGCCCTCCCTCTGCCCACATGGACATATCGTTTTTGGACTCCCCTAGGGCTAATTGCAGTGTGATCACACCAGTCAAACATCTTCGCCAGCTGACTAAACTTCTCACCTACTTACTTTGTCAGAGCACATGTACCCCACATACCCTTCTGTAGCATTGCTATTCGGTTAGGAGGGAAGTTTCAGGTCCTGGGCCAAGCGTGGTTTTCTCAGGATCTGGGCGGGCTCCTTGCGGATTTTGGATTTCGGACCCTGAGGGCAAGGACTTCGAAGAGTTTGAGGACCAATTTGTACCAGGATTTCGGGTTGAACTTTCAGCAGGACCGTTTCAGTTTGACGCGCGGAAGCCACATTGTGGTCGTGACACATCTAGAGATCATGCAAGAATTAGCGTTGCTGTTTTCCTGCTGAAACGTAAGTCTGAGCCCTGCCTGGAAACCCATGAAACCCTCCGCACTTTAGGCTTCAACGTCCCGGATCCCAACATGTTCAGAGGCGAAACCACTGTATCACCCGACAACCCTCCTGCAAATCAAACGACGCTTCACCTGTTTTTCAAGACAACCGGCCGGGACCGACAACAGTGGGCAGGATTAAGATCGACTAGGCCTCGAACGACAACACAAGCAATCCTTGACTCTGAAGCCAGCTCAATCACCCCTGGCCAGCGAACCTCCACAACAAAGAGAGAAGACGAGAAATATGATGATGATGATGAGGTTCTGGTGATAGAGGATGATCCTTTGGACCCTACTGAGGTTACAGGAGAAGATGATGATGTTGTGGGAATGGTGGATACCCTTTGAATCGTCGTTCGTGGGTGATGTAATGGGTGCTGGTATGCCGTCTCACCGATCATTACTTACGGATGCCTGCGACCTGCTGCGTGTCCTTGCCGTTTCACTTCGCACTGCACTGTTCCTGCACTGTCTGTCTTTCCTTCTCGGCCTTTCTCACACTCCTTGTCCTTCTTTCCAAACTGTCCAGTGTGCAAAACACTGACATGTGGCGGTTGCCGCGAGTCTCCCCTAACTGGCCAAGAGTTCACTTAGTGTCATTTACGGTAATACTTTTGTTTTTGCCTAAGTAATAAGAGTCTGTTTCCCGCCGGCAGATAGACCAACAGCCTGACCCGTTTCACACACACATGTATAAAGCCATGGAAGCTCCGAGCCATGTAATCCAGACACACGCTGCGCCCTCATCTGACCTTAGTGACGCCCTGGCAGAGTTGACGAGCCCGTGGATGCGTTTTCCACAATATCTGACAAGACAGAGAGCCGATGCCATACCCAACAGGACATCACTACATGGTCAATACCTCTGGGACCAAGATGCCACGCTACTAAGTCCAAGGCGGCACTTGATAACGTTGCCAAGCTGGTACCCTAGATCCCCTCTGACTCGGAACCACAGTGGTGGGCGACTGGTGCAGCCCACTGGATGGGACTGAGTGCCTGAGACTTCTCTGACTTGGTGAGACCAGACAGCCGGAATACCTCGTCCTGTTTGGACAAAGAAACATGCTGAGAGTTCCAAAGGTGCTCCATGATCGCTCCTACAAACACGGGAGCCGCAGCTGACATGAAAACCAACAGTGAAGATGCAGTTTAGACTATGACGTCAAGCTGGGGGAATACTACCTTGGCACATTCCAAGGTTGACAGAACGATTGGAGGCATGGCCCACTGGTGAGAAGCCCTATGTGGAATTCAGAGCAACACCTGCAGAGCTGCACTCTGAAGGGCAGGGGGCTGTGACAGATAGATATAGATATAGATATATATATATATATATTTCTCTGGATGGGGCCACTCAAGCCCAGTACTCTGGACAGTGAACGAGAACAATGCTGCAGCGGGGGGGGTGTCGCGGAATCTGGAATGCGTGAGATTGGATAGCACACAAAGTAGTGGCATGGATGATGACTCGTGCACCTGGTGTACTCTGGAGATGTGCATCAAGCTTGTCACCTGCCAGACCGCTGGTAGGGACAAACTGGTGCATGTGCCCGAAAACCGGTCCCTACAGTGGCCAAGACTTGCGGAAGTGACAGCAGCGTGTACAGTAAGCAACAATATGCATGTAAAAACTCCTTGACAAATACATAGTAATTTGTGAACCTGACCTTGTGCATGGGTGCTGGACTGTCAATGCAGTTCCTTGCCAAAAGTGGAGATTTCAGTGCACGAGCTGTAATACTGATGGGGTTTCCTGGTCAGTTGTGGTGAGCCCGTAATCTGGTTTTTTAGTCGGTTGTTCTTTGTTTTTTGCGGAGCCTTCGGCTTGTGCTCATAGAACAGTAACTACAGAGCCTTAGTATGCAAAGAACGTAGAGTACAGATGGACCGATGGAGCCGACTTGTCTGAGTTGTTTTTGTTTTTATTTTATTGTATTTTGTTGGTTGTTTTGTGATGGGAAGTTGGCTCTTTCGTGAGTAGTGGCCCCTTAGTCCTCGCAGTGCTGTCACCGGCGTGCCAAGCGAGTGACAAAAAACTACTACTACTACTACTACTACTATTACCACTACTACTCCTACTACCACTTCTTCTTCTTCTGCTGCTAGTACTGCTGGTACTACGACGACACCGACGACTACGACGACGATTACTACTTCCACTACCACTACTGCTGACCTCCTGCGTAGACCACTACTGCTGATACTACTACTGATACTATGATTATAACTATAACTTTTGTTACTAATTCTACTTCTACTACTCCTGCTCCCGCTGCTGCCACTGCTGCTACTACTACTTCTACTACTACTACTACTACCACCACTGCCGCCGCTACAGAAATGGCAGCAAAAGCTTGCGCAGTCTGAAGGAACGTCAGCGACGTGGAGTTCTTGCAGGCGCTGAAGGAGTTCGGCTACGAGCAACGGGACAAACATCTTTTCCATGCGCTCCTAGGCGATGGATTAGGCGTGGTTCTCTCGAAGCTGACCCAGGGCATAAAGCCTGGGCATGAGAATGTGGCCTTTTGTTTGTGTCCGACTTGTCTGTGGGAGACGATGTAAGGCTGGACAGACACGGCAAGAAGAAGATCAACCTAGAGGACAGAGCGAAAACGTCGAGGTTGTGATTGATGCCCGCATTGACATTGAACCTGAAGGCCGCAATGGAGTGCAAGCACAACTCGGAAGCTCCAAAACACTCGGCCCGCGTGACTTTCGGGTATTCGGGCTGGCTGGCGAAGCGCTTCAGATCTCAAGCCTTGTTTGCTCGAATTGCGCTCACCGCAAGAATGACCCTGAGAACCATCGATCAGCTCAAGAATCACGATACAAGGAAAACAGCAGTCATAGTTATGCCGGCGTGCTACGATGGCCTGGCCGCCAGGACATCCTGTTCTTAGACAGCTGGAAGCCCATGGAGTTCCTGCTTGCCAGCCCTAGTCTCGAGTCAGCCCAGAACTTCAAAAACAGGCTGGCAGGGGGGATAACTAAGACAGGGATGTGCCACAGTCGTAGTACAGTGGTCCAGCATGTTAGAACCCCCTTTTTGATGACATATGCGATTGATGTCAGTCATGGCACTGCACAACGCCATAAGCTTCAGCAGTGGCTGTCGTAGCCCTGCGTGAGACTCCGTGAGAAGTTCGGGACCTTTCTCCGTGCTTGGAAGATGTGACTGGGCTGCTACTTTCGAACGCAGTCCAGTTGACAGGCACCATGAGTCTTGTTGTTTACACTTTGGCTTCCGTACTCGGTATCCGTATCTCGTACTTCCTATACTGTCACGGCTAGTACCCGATTCTCATTAGTATGGTGTTTTTGATGGTGCTACCGACGACAAAAGCGGCGGCGGCAACAGGGACCGAGACAATTCCCATCACGCCAATGATTCGTATTGCTCATACCTCAAGCTGTTTTTGTTTATTGGTATTGCTGTTCACCACAACAGTGACTTTGTTGCTTTTGCAGTTACAGAAAGTAGTACCCAGTATGGCTTACTGGCGCTTGCTGTATGTAGCCTGCTTACTTACAGCCGCTGGTGCTGGTTGCTTGCTGTTGCTGGCAGTGCTGCTGCTGCTGCTGCTGTTGTTGTTGTTGGTGGTGGTGGTCGTGGTAGTGGTAGTGGTAGTGGTAGTAGTAGTAGCAGTAGTAGTAGTAGTGGTTGTAGTCATGGTCCTGGTCTTGGTGCCGCTGCTGCTGCTGCTGCTGCTTGCTCAGGCTTCTGGTGTTCTCGTTATTCTCGCTGTTGTGTTTGTTGTTTGATGTTATGGGACTTGCCTTCTCATTCCGGCGGGTGATTTGCGACAAGTTAAAGGCAGTCTCTGTGTGTTTGCTGTTGCCTGCGAGAATCTCGTCATGTGCGTGTTCGACATTCCCCAATCTGGAGGTGCCAACACAAGGAACGACGATAATTGTAAGCGGTTCGCCTCGTCCGCCTCGGCCCGCCAGCGGCGAGTTCGGGAAGTCTGCCAAATGCTGCCAGCTTCGCGAGCGGTACTGAAACGTAGTACTAAACGTCCACCCACCCCCTCACCCAGATCCTACAGTGCTGAGGGTCTTGGACATGGATGGTAGCAACACGTGCCACTGGAACTGCAAGCAGAGGTTGCTGCACAGGCTGTGCCATGCGTGATGCATGTTGGGTCAACAAATGTCCCAATACTGAGGCACTTGGGAAGAGTTTAGACTTACCTGCAAAAAGATTGGCGCCTCTGCTGGATATAGGGCGGGGCATGCCAGTCCCTGCACACCACGCATCCGAGGGTGCTAATACACATGCCTTTGCCAATGCTCGTGGCGCAAGTCAGGTTTCAAGCACGACATCGCTGGAGCCTGGAGAGCGCTTGATCAGAAAATGGCAGGATAGTCTTCGGCTGCATCACTTTTGCTTTGTACTGATACTGGCATTGTGCATCGTCATCTGTCCAGTCATGTCCAGTCTGTGACACACTCCGAAGAGAAGCCGGAGGAACCATTAACCTGTCCGACATCGACCCAGCTTCCAGCTCCGTACTCCTGGTGTTTTGGTGATGCAACGAGTTTCCACCTTCAGTGAGCGGGACTGAGTCAGATATGTTGGAGGGCAACTACGCCAGCAGGGCGATCACATGGCGGGTATGCGTCCCATTGGGGAGGGGGGGGAGGGTAACGTTGAACTTGCACACCGACAAGTTCCCTAATCGTAGTGCCTGCAACTTAGGACTTCCGAAACTGGGCAATGGAGGAGTTTGGCAGCGTACGATCGATGTTTTCCGCAACTCATCTCGCAGTTTCAAGACGTGGAGCGACAGGGAAGCCAAAACCACAATGACAACCCATAAACAACGCCCTGGCACTTGCCCTTCTTCCTCCGTAGTGGAAGCAGGTTTCCTGTCAACTGGGTTGCATCCAACCTCGACGTCAGGTCTTCGATGAGGATGGCTCCAAATCTCTGTCTCTGAAGGAGTTCAAGAGAGCATGCCGGATATATGGATTTCGTGGCAATCTGAGCCTCTTCGAGCTTTAGCAGCCCCCTGTGGAGCAAAAGAATTCTTGGGGTGATCTAGACTCATGTTATACGCGGTCGGATGCGAGAGCCTCACACAACATTTGGGAGGTCTCTTTTTTTGTTTTGGGTCGACGATTTCCAGACGACCATTAGTGTTGCAACTCGTCCTCCTACATAAAAACTACTACTACTACTACTACTACTACTACTACTACTCCTACTCCTACTCCTACTCCTTGAGTTCTTCAATTCAATGCCCCTTCAATCAGTTCCCCTACAGCCTCGCCAGTGGACATTGATTCCAGCCATGCGAGAGGGAAAAAACTCCTACTCCTACTCCTACTACTCCTCCTACTCCTCCTGCTCCTGCTCCTACTCCTGCTGCCGCTGCTGCTTCTGCTTCCACCACCACCGCCGCCACTGCTATAGCTACAGCGAGAGCCTCTACTCCTCCTGCTGCTGAGCTACTTGCACTGGCGTTCTAAGGAAAGGCCTCTTCAATATCCTCGACGGTACCGGTACTGGCACGTTGTCCATAGACGAGCCACGACTTGAAGTGACATGCTGCAGTCTCTCTTGACACCGGAAGCTTGAGAAATGCAAAGCTCGATCAAGATGTGTTGCACACTCTTCGCCTTACGGGTGTCCCAAAGCTGCTGACAAGTAACGATTCCAGGAAGTCGTCTTCTTAGACCGCTGGGCCACGCAGACTGAAGAAGCTTGTCAGCGCTGGACATCTACGTACACGCACGTGCAGTCGGCATCATTTCACTTGGAAATCTAATGCTCTCTGCAGTCTGTCGCAGGCCGATATGGAGAAGGCAGCCGACTCCATGTCGCGTTTGCCCAGCCTTTTGCCAGCGTGAATCGAGGGAGCTCGTACATATGACTGGCGAGAAGCTGGCTTAGAAGGGCCGTCTTCAGAGCAAGCGTGGTCAAGATCTGCTGAGATCCAGCCAGTTCGTTCCTTACCCCGACAACCCCAACACAGTCTGAGGCATCATCAAGACAGGGGACAGCGTCTCTGAGGAGTTGGCGGGTCCTGGCCAAGGTGGGGGGAACGGAAGACGTGCTCTCTCAGAGAGAAGCAGAACACGAGTATCCGCGGAGTGAGAGTTATCGGGCTGGTGCACTGGTGTAGCGCGATGTTTTATGATGTTTTGAACCAGAAAGGGATACCCCGAAAGGATACCCCGAAACCGTATGCGAGAGCCAAAGCCTCTGGCAGGTCAAACTGTGGCTAAGGCCCTGGAGGCAGGGAACCTCGAACAGTCTTTTTCGTGAACTGCAAGTGGAAGCTCGGAGTTCGTGCTGATGTTTCATAATTATCATAGTGGTGGCTCCCGGACTCGCCAGAGTTGGCACACATACCAGGCTGAATAGAGGCTTGCAGAGAAGTTATGGAAGGCTGCAGGGTCTAGGCTTGCATTATCAAGCGGCAAAAAGTAGCTGCACTAAAGCTCAATGCTGCCAAAAGTAAGAAAGCTTCAGCGGTTGTCGCGCCAGGCCGGGAGCTGGAAAGACGGAGACCTCCACCCGGCCTTTCGCACCTGGGCAAACTGCCGACGGCGCCGACCTGTCCCTGGATTGAACTTGAGCTCAGAATCAGGTAGATGCAATGAGAACATGCGCAGCTTTCCATGATGGCAGGATGGCAATTAAGCCTGAAGTTCAAGGTCACTGAGTCCACATGCGCCGCCACACTCGCCAACGAAGTTGTCAGGAATGTTCGCATATCCCTTCTGCTTCAGGTCAAGAAGCAGGATGGGTCCTTGCCACCCTTGGCATCGCAGCTGGATTTCGGCGATGCAAGGGTCGCCCGGGGCTTACGTACGTGCTGCAGATTCAACACTTAGACTTGAACTCAAAGCGGGCCAGCTGGGCCTTGGCGTTGAACCCGACGAAGCTTACTTTGGCAAATCTAGACAGAATCGGCTTGCTCGCATCGGCCCACTGCAACATCCCAACCCTCTACTTCTAAAGTAGAGCAAAGGCTTCCTTCCTTGCTTGGGGCGAAAAGAAACCGAGGTCCGAAGACCTGTCCTTCTTATGGCCTACGTGCCCGAGGCGCAGCCTGGAAGTGGCATTGCTAGATATACAACACTTGCGTTCTCAGGATGGAGAGGATTGGAACAGGAGAACCTTCCAGTGTCTAAGTCTCATCCAGCATTACAGTAGCAGACGAGGTACTAAAGCATGGAAAGCATATGATTGCCGTCTTTCAGCTTGTCGGATACGTAAGCACTTCATGGACATGGTGTGCCAAAGTAGCGCTTAACCGTTTAACCTTTGCTGTAGCTCGTTGTTGCTACTGTTACCTTGCTTCTTGGCGTACTCGTAAGTAGCATCATGATCACTATATGTTTAGCATATACTGTGTAAGCTGATATTACAAGTAGTGTTCGACCTAGAAACCTCGCCTGACTTGTCGAGTGCGAGTGACAAAAAGCTGATATTACTACTACTACATAACATAACTACATAAGTAAAGCTACTATTGCCAGTATGGGCATCATGGCACACCACTAAATATAACACCGCGAATAGGATGGAAAGCAGCCCGCAGGAGGTCGCTTGTGAGATCCAAAGCGCCCGCCTGCCGAAGATTCATCGAAAGGCTGGCCGCTGCTTCCATTTGGGATGAAGTGGCGGTCGCTCTTGAACTGTTACTGCTGGTGGCATGACGAAGGATAGACTGCCACCTAAGTGCATCGTCTTCATTATTCCCTGCTTAGCTTAGCAATCATGCTGAGTTTTGCTGCCCCTGACCACGGCAAGCCCAAATTTGTACCTCTGTCAATACAGCCTCGACCAGGGCACACCCTGCCTCACTCATGTTGCATAAAAAGAGTCTGTTGCATGTCATTGCAGGTTATTGTATACCACTTGCTTGACAACACTGGAAAGTCAAAAGTAAGAGCGGCTTCAAGTGACCTAACTCCACACTTGCTCTGAGCCCGCTGATTCGAGGCAGGTTTCAGAGCTGAAGGCTTGAGAACTGCCAGATGATCACGCTGCCCTCAGGACCAACGGGCGTAAAAGTCTGGGATGGGGCTCTGTAGATGGTGATCCTGGTTGACAGTTAATGTCCGACTGGTTTCATGGTGACAGACTGCGAAGCACGCGGCCTCAGAAGGCACAGCGCCAGACTGTACATGCGGGGCATTTGTGGAAGTCCGTGACTCAGTACCATGATCATTTGTAGTAGTGCAGATATCTTGCAGATAATATTTAACAGAATTTTATCCTTCTCTCCGCCAGCTAGTGTGCTTTATCACTGTGGTAGCTGACGTCATCAACCACCGTGAGGACTTGGACTTCGAAAAAGTTCCCTGGGGCTTTATTCAACAGCACGTGATGGGCTAGGGGAGTGGATGAAGACCATCTGCTCACTTCGCTTATCCTTCGGCTGCTGTTAACAGCAGGGCTATGTTGTTGTATATCATAAGGCCACCACTTGTTCCGGAAATGATATGGAGGACGGTTCCTAGAGGCTGAGAGCTTCCGTTGGTTCAGCTATCGAACCATACTGTATCATGTCCGATGCGGTAGCCTGAAGCTGTTTGCATGCGACGGTTCTTCAATAAGTTGGAGATGGCGTTGTAGGCCAGGAGCCCGGTGGTATGAGTTCATCGCGAAATCTGTGCACCTGGTTATAGAAGGCATTGAGACAAGTCGCCAGGGGACAGCTTCAGTAGAAGCAATCGCTGTGCAGCGTGCTTAGATTGCTCCAGACGCTGTGATTCCTTGCGGAAGCTCCGTTTCAGAGGGCTGCGCCGTTCCAGTATTGAGGAAGTTTGGAATTATTCTGGTATGCTGCTGAGCAGCAGTTTCCAGAACCAAGACGACGGATCATGGTGTCTGCGGGTGGCGGCGGACCAAAACTGGGACGTGTTCTTTACTATGCGGCGCCCACCAAAGATTGAGCTTGTGTCAGCGATCAATATGTCCATACTCAGCAGAATCGGCGAAGATGAGCGGCAGCAGTTGGTCTAACAGGGAGCCTGGTCAAAGACGTACTCGGGGAATTTCTGGGCTGGTTAGTTAGGAGGTCAGGGTTCGAAGTTCGACGCTTTCTTAAGGTTGGCTTTGAATTGAGCAACTGCAACTCACCGAAAGCCGCAATGCAGGAGTCACAGTCGTTCCTCGCCCTGAAGCCAAGCTTTGCAAGTCAGGCACTTGATGGCCTGGGAGCCTGCACCTAATGTCGGAGCCTCTATTCAACTGGCCGTGGCCAATGCGTGCACAAAGCCTGCATGAGCACAGGTTTGCACAGGCAAGTGTTGGCAATGCACGTGCGCTGGCTTCGGCTTTGTCCTTAGGCGGAGCAGTTCGTGCTGGGTCTGTTCAAGAAGTCGGGCTCTGTGGCACACACTCTGGGCATTGTCTCAGCTATTCCAGAGCGTGGCTGTTCGATATGAGGCATCCTGACCGAAAGAGGGATGCGGACCGCTTTCTGAACGGACTTGAGGCCAAGATTCGTGCCGGGAGCCTACGAGTGTGGCGATTCGGAAACAAAAGCTTGTCCCCGCCAAACAGTGGAGGCTTATGGTGGCAAGGTGTGTGTTCGGCCGGCTGCCAAGCAATCTGCTTTCATGCACGAGTGAGATGCATACTGAGGGTACGGAGGTTAGGCAGTTCGCGCGATGGCTGCGCAGCGTTGGCAAGCGTCCGCGAACCTTCGCAAGTGTCGGGTGGCATGTCACAATGTCACAAGCTAGAGGGAATTCCGGAGACGACGTTTCCGGGCCACTTCGCGGCCAAGCTGAGGGGAAATGCACGCGGCGAGGCGTGTTCAGGTGCCAGGCGTGTCGTGGCGGAGTCCTGGAAAGCCGCAAACCAACATGGAAGCTCCCAAAATACCTTCGGGCTGGGTGGCTCCTGTCAGCTTGCTTTACATCTAGTTTCTTTCAGAAGGGCAAAGCGTTGTCGCATTGTGTCAGGTCTGATCAGGTCGATCTGTGGGATATCATGGATGGGAAGGACCACAACGTGGAAGGGGCCTTACAGTGTGACGGGCATGCTGTGATGTCCTGCTCCGGCACGACGTGGAAATCAGTTCATGGGCCGGAAATGAGGAACCCAACCACTTAAATCCAGCCGTGTTCGACTTTGAGACTGTCCTCGTGGCCTGCTTCAAGGATCTGGAAGCCGTCAGAGCCTCTGAATGCTGCGGTCGCAAGTCCTGGCGATACTCCAGACATGCGCAGCAGCGGAGCTAAGCCCAGCTAAGCAGCTAAACGACTGTCCAGGTGCATTCTTGGTGGTCCTCTGATCAGGCCTTGGCTCTTTACGTGTGCTACAAGGGATTGCAGTGGGCGTGGCGGTGGTCACATGACTGCATGCGACGAATCAATTGGCTTTGCGGCCGTGGGCGTGGCTTGCCAATGTTCTTTCCAGGTTTTCGAACTCATGAAGCATCGCAGCCCGCTGGCGAAGATGAGTCTTCACACGGTTGATGGCGACGTGCTGAGGAAGACTTCTCGTTTCAGATGCAAACCCGTGTGCATGCGAATCTAGCATTGGTGCATGTTTCACATGGCCCAATGACATTCGCATCTTATGGAGCATAACCACGGGCTGTTAGTTTCGTTATGTTTTGATAGCTCGCACTTGCAGATGAGGCCTTGTGCCGGGCTTCGAGGGCACCAAGAAGCGAGCTGCTACAGGCATGGAAGCGGGCACCGGTAGCGGCAGAACAAAAAGTTCGAAGTAGAAGCTTGTGTGAGACTAGGCGCGACGGCCAATTCTTGCTCAGATTTGCCCAGAGAAAGATTCAGGTGACAAGTTGATGCTACTGGAGATCGCCAAAGTCGAGTCCTTCAGACCGTGGATGCCTCGGCGGCCTGCAGCCCATGGCGCGGAGCAGCAGTACGAGTAGCAGCAGCCACAGTAGCAGGGATATGACGTGTTGGTAATGGCGGTAGTGGCGGCAACAGAAGCAGTAGTGGTGGTGGTGGTGCTGGTGGCAGAAGTAGTAGGAGGCGGAGGAGGGGGAAGAAGAAGAGGAGGAGGAGCAATGGTAGAGTAGCAGAGTAGCAGTAGCAGCATTGCTCGGTGCCCTGTTAATCCTACTGCTACTTCAATGATTGTCACCACGATGACGACTGTTGCTATCACTAACCCTGCTCCCGCAACGTCCACTATCGCCCACCACCACCACCAACAGCAGCAGCTGAGCTTGACAGTCTTTTGTCATCACCCCTAGTGTTTAATATCGCTTGCTGGTGCAGCAACCCATGTTTGCCACCGTTGCTATTTTCGATTTCTAGATCTAGCACAGTTACGACATGTTACGACCGTGGCGGTCACACAGTTCTGTATGATTAACTAATGCCTTCTTTCAAGAGCGTGCTTGTGCTCATGTTCTGTGTCGTTCAAAGAGGGACACCCTGCATTTGCACAGGATGCAACGCTACGTGGATATGTACAAGCGATTGGCAGCCAAGGCACGAGGGTCAAGCTGTGCCGTGAGGGTCTGGCTTTCCAGCTCAGCAGTTGAGTTTAGGCCGCCTAAACTGTTTCGTTTAAGCTTTACAGCTTCAGAGGCTCCCAAAGACATCGGGACCATTTGCAACCTGCTTTTCGCAGAAGGCACGGCACTGAGAACCGTGCGACACAGAGCATGGAAGCTCGCACTGATCACCGAGGCATCAGTGGCGTTTTAGTGAACGAGTTTCCTGTACAGGCGCCGCACTTGTTTGAATTGCATGCTCCGGCAATCCAGATAAACTCGTGCTGTTGAGGAGCGTTCCTCCGACGGGAACTAGCTTTCAAGTCAACGTTCCTTTGCTTGTCTCGCCTGTGGCATTGCTGGTGCTGGCTACAAGGCAGTTTGCGCATCGTGCTGGCGAACCAGATCTGATCTGATCTCTTGGTGCGCTGCTGAGAAAATAAGGGAGACGGATGAAGCTGCCATCTGGCCGTCAATTCTTTCAAGTATTGGTTCATCTGCATCGCTGCGACTCGTCCCATTGGAAAGGTACGAAGCGCCGAACTACCAGCAGGATCTCATGCCCTTGAGATACGACTTCGTGCGGTTCTGAGCATGTTAACATGTTTGCTCGTCTAAAGTAGTCTTTGACATTTGGAGACTTTGAAGGAAACTGCCCAAGCAAACCGAGGCGAGGTGCTTTACCTTGGCGGTTCCCATGTACGAAGAGAGAAAGGAATCTAGCGAAAACCTCAAGCGGCAGCCCAAGTTGCTGTCTGGATGGAGAAGCGATGCCTCATAAGTGACTCATAAGCAAATTGCAGGCTTCTCTGCACATTCGATGGAATGATCGTTGCATTAATTGTCGCATCAACGCAGCTTGCAGCTCCAACATCGACAGGAGAAGAGGGTCCGCAGCTGCTGGGATGAAGCTGAGAGGCTTGCAGGTGTGATGGCCGCAAAGACTCTTGGCGTAAAGCCAGAATCAATTAGACAGATTATCTGTCTGGTGAGAGCGAGGCGCGTGCAAAGCATGAAACCTCGTGATCACTGAAGCCACGCCAGATCAAACGCAATCCATCAGCCTTTAGCAGGCACAGCATTTCGGACTCTGGCCTGCAGCACAGTCTCACCACACGGGCTCGGTGTGTAGACGGTCCTCTCAGAGGCAACTTGCAAAGCAGCGCTTCCAGCCAACAAAAAGGGCTTCCATCGCATTCCATCGCCCTTGTCGAGATCAGCATCACAGTGAAGATCTCTGGCAAAGTCGGTTTCATTGTGCCCTGACTGGCATGCCATGGCTTTGCCAGCAGGACAGTAGTCCGCTTCGCAGGAGCGGCCTGTCCGAATGTTCCTCTAGACGCACTTCAGCATAACGCTTGTTTGACATTGCAGCTACATTTGTTGTTGTTCTGCTTGCCTTGTTTTTCTACCGGCACTTTCACCATGGCTTCCGCTGGGCCAGACATGCAGTTTCACATGGTGCAGGCGGGGCACCTCAAAGCTTTGCCAGCCGCATTGAAGCATGAAGAAGGGTTCCCACACCGCAGGTGAGAAATACGTTTCTGGAAGTGCAGACATCAGAGGACCTGCGGGCACAGGTCAGTGTGCCTTGTTTCAGGCTGAGTTTGGCTCTTAGTCTTGGAACGATTATCAGCTCAACTTGAAATAGGCATTTCCACTGCCGGTAAAAAAGGCCTAAAACTACTTGGGCGCGTGTCCAAACAGTCCACTGCTGCCTGGAAAAATCCCCGTGTGGCAGGGAACACATCTCAAAGGCAATGCTTTTTGCAGAGTTCCCCGAAGCCGAAGGCAGGAAGCACTCATGGCAGCCAAGCGATAGCGCACCGCACTCGGACGAGCCTTACATGGTTCAGACAAGACAGAAGACGAACGGAGCCGAAGAAAAGCGGTCGTGCAAGTAACCTAACACCTGTCCCAACATCTGCTCCTGGCAACTGGGTAGCCCTTTCTTCTGATATGATGTCTGACAGCGTTCAGAAGTGCTGCTACCCCCCCCCCCATTTAGCGTTTGGCTCGCATATGACACTTTGCCCAGAGACCAGGACGTCGGACCCAAATCTCTTCGACCACGGCGGAGCAAAAGCTGGAGCGGTTCCTCTTCGTCCAACAGTTGCCACTCGGAAAATCGCCTTGGATGTGTCGGCTTTCTGAAAGCACGACCGAGAGGTCGCCCTTCTGCCGAGCACTTCCTGAAGCCACAAGTGCAGGTCACGAAAACAGTTCCGGAGATGCTGAGAAAGAGCAATGGTTCTCCGTGACCGTGAGTGGACAGGACTGCGGCCGCAGGGTGCAAGTCACCGACGCTGCAGGTATGTAGACTAGCACGCTCCATATGTGCCATATGTGCGTAGGCACCTGCACGAAGAATCCGACTGCATGCGACGACAGGCGCACCACTCGGTGTTCGATGAGACCTCGCCTCAGAAAGTATCGCGATTAGGTTTGCCCCAAGCGGTCTTTCTGGCGACATGGAGCCTTTCCTTTGGTTTTTTGCCTTCCGACGGCAGGCTTAGGAATCCCAACACACTCGGAGTCATACTGTGCTTTACCCGACACCGAATGGCAGAATACTCCGGCGATACATTCTTCGGCTCGTGCGAAAAAAATCACCGCCCAGGAATTCCTCTTCGTCTTCGGCTTTGGATCCCGACTCATGGGAAAATGCTATGCACGAGTTCAACAGCCCATGGGAGACTGCTATGCATGAGTTCCAAAGCAGCTTGGCTGGCAGTCTAGGTTTGTCCTATGCCTTCGAGAGATTGGAGAGATTCATCAAAGCGGAGCCCTGCAGCCAAACTGCCAGGCTCATCACCAAGCTCGAGACGTGTGCCACCGCCTCCGCCTCCACCCAGGGATGGTGCACAGGTGGCACCTGCAGTCCAGCTCCGGATTGAGGCACGCAGACCAATAACATGAGGTCAGCCTAGCATTCGTCACGCCGGGGGTTCTAAAAAACAGGCAGTGCTGAACAATGGATGGCACAGGTTGCCAAAAAGTGCACAGATGTCAGGAGCAAATAAATGACGACTATCAGCCGCAGTATGGACAGTCCATCGGCGCCAAGGCCTGTGTTTTTGAGATTTGCAATCGTCCAAGTTCTAGCCAGAGGCTTGCCGAAACATGCGCCCAGCACTGCGAGAAAAACACTATGCCACCATGCCAGAAAAGCACCGGCAAAACAAAACCCATGCGCCAGGGACATGGCCGTGGGAAATGCACGCCGTGCACCAGGATTTTGGTGCGACCAGGCTGGACTCTTGTGAAGCCGACTGCAGTTGTATTACAGCCCGTCTTGCATCCAGTTGCAATAGCCTTTGTTGCATGGCGGAATTTAAGCGTGCGTTTCTTCGAGACCCCCCATGCAAGGAAGGAAGCCACACTCCTAATCCCCCACGAACTTCGGATTTTCGGCCAAAAGGAGCTGCCTGTTTGCCGATCATGCTTTGCAGGTTCCCCGAAGCTGGGTTGATGTGGGAGGTCTAGGACGAGTGACCAAAGGTTCACGGGAGCGGGCGAATGGAAATGAACGCGTGGTCCCGTCGGGTTTGGATGGAGGGTGGTCTAATTCGACACGGAAGAGGAGGACCGAACGTTGCCCTAACGCTGGCGCACATCGCACATCAATGCTTATGCAATGCCGATGCCTGTCACTCATCTGCTCACGTTTCGGCCGTTTCGGGATGGTCGGTCGATGTCGGTTGCTCCACGAGACCATGGAAACATTAGCGTTAACCATTGGCACCTGGCAGGGTGCGAATTCGGTTCCCGCTGTATGTTCTGTCATCTTGCAACTTGGCTGGGAGATCGTGCAAGGTGTTTTTGACCTTCTATCGCGAGCACTGGTGAGCATGCTGAGGAGCATTCCGAGCAGATGGACAGCAGGAAGAATCGGCATCGCCCTTGCAAAGCAGCAAGGCAACAACACAAACAGACGATCCAGACCTTCGGCTGCAGCTTCCAGCATAGCTGCGTGTGTCGATGTTTCCGTTCCCCGCTCTTTCGCACTCTGGCATCTTGCAGTTTGCAGACTGCGGTCCAGGAAAGTTTACGAGGAGTACAAGGCCGGTTCTTGCTGTGCACGCCTCCGCATGCTAGGAGTCACCAGGGCAGCGAGGGGCTGGGCCTCGCCACTTTGCAAGGACAGCCCTGAGAAGAAGAAGAAGGCTCTGGAGAAGCCGGCTGCCGGCAATTTATTGCGAGAGCATGGCAGAATCTAACGAAGTCAGAAGCATTGGCACATTGCGGCTCCACGCTTTAAGTATATATCCAATGCATGACTTCCAAGGATTGCAGGAGCAAGCCCATACATGCGAAGCCTTCTGAAGAGCTTGGGCGAGAAGGATGAAGAGGAAGTCCTTGCACACCTTGCCAAGGCTGCCCCTTGTCTTCAAGTGGGTGGCTGGACTAGCACGCAGTTCTCTTTTCGCAAATGCCACGTTTGTGAAACTGGAACTGGGGCCCAGTCAGCTGCAGCTTCAAAGCACTCAGGATGAAGCGCTGCA
The DNA here is from genome assembly GCA_003297005.1 of Symbiodinium sp. clade A Y106. NCBI lineage: Eukaryota > Dinophyceae > Suessiales > Symbiodiniaceae > Symbiodinium > Symbiodinium sp. clade A. The sequence continues at coordinate 71,931 of BGNK01002808.1, forward strand.
GGCTCCGAAAGTGCCTGGGTTGCAGCTTCTGGGCAGCATTTTCAGGTACCTCCACAATATCACTTGAAGCACCCGTATATACTGCTGCATCATCATTGAGTTTGTGTTGATACATGGTGTAGCTCCTACTCGTTTGGTCTTCAGCAGGCTGCATGGAGACTGCCTGGGTTGTAAGGGTTGTGACAGACAAGCTTTCGAGCATCGCTCTTCGTCAGCCACCGAGCTAGCTGAAGTGCCTTCGTGGAGCCAGCGCTTCACCGTCTTACGTGGGAACGGAATCACACGGTAGGACAGTGCGGAGAGAGGGGACACGAGGCATGAGCTCAGCAGTGTCACGATCATAGGTAGTTGCAGGCCATGGATGTGGCGTTTCTAGCAGGCGTCTTCCAAGATTGCCCGTTACCTTCGCAATCTTCCGCACAATGGAGGCCTGCCGACGATGTCAAGCCCAGCTCAGCATCCTCGGAGGATCCAGCCCTCAAGATGTCCAAAGCACCTCGGACTCTGAGCTGTTTTCCTCACCTGCTGAGCTTGGAGCGCGATGCTTCGTTGCCGCATCTGAGGGGAAAGTTCTCATCTCCCTGTAGAGCACCACGATCCACATCCACGTCACGGCCTCGGATTTGGGCATCAGACGAGTCAAAGAGATGCTTGCCTTCTTTAAAACTGACTGACTTCCCGACGTGTCCAATCAGCAACGCGGCAGCTGCAGTTCGAACATCCGTGACATTGGCGGGAACTCGCGGCGGGTTCGCAGACAGCCTATCCAAGCCCTGTTAGAGGCCTGCGGCACAGCATGGCACAGCGTTGTGTGAGTCCGGCTGGGGTCTCGCACACGCAGGATTCCAAGACAAGTTGGGGGCCTCCGAAGGTCCTTCATTCAGAGGTTTGCATCAGCTTGCATAAGTTTCTATTGAAAATGCTGAACTCTCCCTTTTTCCTCCAGCAAAAGAGATGACACCCGAGATGAGCATGCAGGTCCTCCATGCATTTTCAAGCTACCCGATGCCTTCCAAGGTCTGGCAGTGGTACGAGGTGCACGCGAACCTTCGTTGCTAATGCTAAGGAAGTTAATTGCACACAAAGAAGGACGAGCCAGACCATGAATCAGAAGACTTAGACATTGTTGGCCAATACTCAGACGGAATTGAGGTTGAAAGACAGAGATGTTCCTGGGGCTGGCAAAACTTGTTCTATGCAGAAGCAGAGGACATAGCCGTTGTGGTATATCGGATCTTCTCTCGACTCATGACTGCCAAAAGCAGACACGATCCGAGAGAGCGTAATCGGTCCGTTTTTCATGCTTTGCCTTCTCGCTGGCTATGGCTGGCCTTTTCGGATTCTTATTCATGTGTACTGTAAGAAGAAAGCGTGAGAGCTTGAGCAGGAGGCTGCAAGCACCCTGCCGAGCAACTTAGCGCGTCACTTCCCATCCCGATGCCGAACATCGCAGGCCACGACATACTAATTCATAAAGAATCGGGCAACAAACCCGGTCCGGGAGGAGGTCGAAGCGATTCAGTCTTCAGAGATTTGGCCTTCGGCCTTGATCTACGGTAGCTGCCACTTTCAAAGAAACGGCTGCCGCCGTGGCTTCCTGACTTTACTTCGAGTGTAACACATGACAACGGAGAAGAAGATGCCTTTGGCTTTTTCTGCCATTGCTTCGGTAGAGGAGCTGACCGCTAACCTGTGTCAGAAGCCATTGCACGCAGCAGTGAAATCATTTCTCCGACCGAGAGCTTCTCACCAGATTGCTCAAGCCTGCAGGCTTGTCCTCAGGTTTAGAGCAGAGAGAGAAGTGGCATGTAAAGGGCCTCCCTGCCAGTGGAACCGGGTGAGGTGCATGGGTCAAGGGTACAGCTTGCTAGGGTCAGTCTCCATGTGGTAGAGGCGACGCTCGCCACAGCACAGAACTTGACTAGTCCGTAAGTCTATGGGCAGTTTGTTGGGACGAGTTGTTTGGGTCGTTGACACAACCGCCACAGAAATGGAGCGGGTCTTGTGGAGGCTTCGGGGGTACGACCAGCTTACCTGGAAAGGCCAACTGGTTGCATGCAGCGGCGACAGTCACGCTCCGGAGAGCCATGCCAACTGAAACCTGCAACAGATCAGAGAAGAAGGCCACATCACTGACCAGAACAGTGCCTTCACGAGTGGTGCCTGGCTACGCACCTTTGCTCAAAGAGGCCGATTCCTGTGACCCTGCTAGGACTGGACTTTCACTTCCAGCCTTTCGAAGGCATAAACAACCAAAAGTCCAACCAGACCACAGCGAAAGACGCGAGAGCCCGAGCAGTGTGGCCCCGTCGAAATAAAGCAAACCCGGATCGAGCTTGCCACTCTGCGGCCAGCGGCCCAGAGGCCGAACATGCAGAGAAGGAGCACATAGAAGCCCATACGAATCTTACTATCATTATTATCGCAAATACTATTACTATAATTACTGATGCTATCACGATGAACCTGTTCCTGGCCAGACGGGACCCACGAGAGCAAAATTGGGGTCGAAAATCTGCACCGCGCCGCACGGGGAGCTGCAGACGCCTCGCGCTCACTGTATTTCCTACTCCCCCTACATTCTATGCAAGTACTGCAAGAACTGTAGAGAGAGATAAAGGCTGACAATGCCTGAGAGCTATCACAGAGCTCATACTACATCATGTAACATCTCGCTTGCTTGTTCCTCCTGGTCCTGCTATGTTCTGCTGCAGGAAGGCTGTTGCCAGATGCTGCGGCAATACTGTTATTCTCCTGCTGCCAGCTAGGGGCTCTCCTCACGCCGGGCATGAAGCACTGCAGCAACCGGTGAGCTAAGCTAGTTGGGATGTGCAAGTCAACGGATGCCCGTAGTGCTGGGCCGCTTTGGCACTCGTAGCCAGCGGCAAGACTGCGAACCTCAAGAAGGGTTTGCTTATCATGTTTGCAGCCTAGTACGGCCCTGGCAAAAGCCTGGAATGCAATGCACCCGACTCGTTAGTCTCACACCCAGCTGAACTGGTTTAGAGTGACCATCGTGATGGTTACTGTACGACAGTATAAATGTGATTGTCGGGGTCAGTCCTATAGCATCCAGGCTCCAGGAAGTTCAGGCATGCGTTCGTCATTTCTCGCTTGGGCAGCATGCAACAGCTGTGAAAGCCTATCGACCGTCTTGTTTGCAACACTGCTTGCCTGTAGCACTGCTTCCAGCATGGCACCAGTTGCGGTGAAAGAGCTTTTATACACCACTTTCCGCCGACATTGAAGTGCGCTTTTCCGCCTTGTTTTGTTGCACTACAAAGCAAGAGCTGCTTCTCTTGACAGTTCGCGAAAAAATGAAAAATGCCACCCTGCAAATGCAGCAGCGGGAAACGTGAGCTGCTACAGGCACATGTGTAGGTGTGGCAGACCAGGGAAGCGTCAGTTGGCGTTCGGGAGCAGCCGATCCGTGGCCCAGCCCTTCAGTGCTTACAGGATAGAGGCTTTACGACAAACTTTCTGTCAGTCAGGCCCCTGGACGCTCCGGTTCCACCTGGTTCCTCAGTCACACTCCTCCCGATGGGCCCCTGGACCATGATTTCTGCATCCTGTGAGCCTGGACAATCGCTGCATTGATGGTTCAGTTTTCCTACAGGATCACATTGTCCCAATCAACTATATCACCCAAGCTGCCGGACAGTACGCAGGTAGGGGATGGCATCGAAAGCGGCTGTGTTAGAAACAAGCTCAGACGTAGCGGGCTCGTGACTACAACTACCCGACTATCCCGACATGCAGCCAGTGATATCCAGTGATTGCATTTGGCCAGTAGGCCAATTAAGCACTTCCAGCATGGATTCTTCGGGCTCATCCGATGTGCACTTCCACATGGTGCAGGCGGGTGCACTCGGCCAGGTTCCACACAAAAGGACAAACAAAGCCAAAGACTCGAATCCGCATGTTGCAGGTGAGAAATACGTTCCTGGAAGTTCAGACACAGGAGGCCCGGTGGCCGTACAAGATTGCACACTCCGTCTCAGGGTCACACTGACGAAGACGCTGCGATCAGTTGGAAGTTGTTAAGGTTCCAACCAGCATGTTTTCAGGCGGAGGTAACGGAGGTATGGTGACTCAAACGATCTTTGGCGTGACACACACCGGGGTTAGCGGCCCTGACGAGCTCTGTTTGCTGTTTGTTACTTTAGCTTCCGTGCAGTCGGAGTGAGCGCGCCGCAGGACGTCAATCGCAAGTCGACTCGGCCCCGGAGCAAGAGCTGGAGCGGTTCCTCTTCGTCCAACAGCTGCGCCTTAGCTCAGAATCAACTCCCTGGTGCTTAGTAGGGAATGGGGGAATGGATCCCTATAGTAGTCCCTATATAACCCCCAATAACAGTCCCCATAATCCATTCCCCCATTCCCTAGTAAGCACCAGGGAGTCAATGACAGTGACAGCATTGGATAGGAAACTCCTGTACCCGAGGCAGGGTACCCTGAATTTCTTATTTAGATAGCGCTTAGTATACCCGCCAGGTTTAGGGTACCCTGAGTTTTCGGCGTCTATCCAAACCTATTCCTTTTCGGGTTTTAGCTTAGCTGAATTCAACCTCGCTAAGTTTCTGTCTTCTAGCCGCTTTCTGTTTAGCAGTACATAGGGCATGGTGGTTGCGTTCGGGTGAATGCCCCGAAACTCTCACCGATTTGCTGTAGCCCTTATGTGGAGCCTTGCCTGCCGTGTGCGAGTGTGAGCGTCGAAAACCCGTCCAAGCGACCGGATAGCAAATCTTCACCTCAACTGCTTGCCTTCGGGCGAGTGCTGCAGAAATCCCAGAACAAGTCTTCAACCCTCCACCTATTCCCGTCGGGCGAACTCCGAAACTCTCGCCGATTTGCTGCACAACCCTCCCAAGACTAAAAAACAAGAAATAAGAAATCCAGGGGCTGAATTTCTTATTTCCTTTCTGGAAGGTCCGGCCAAATTAAAAACCCCCCAGCAGATGCGAAATTCTGGGGCTGAATTTCTAAGTTTCCTTTCTGGACGGTCCGGCCAAAAACCCCAGCGAATGAGAAAATTCGGGGCTGTCCGAGCAAAAACGCAGGAAGTTTGAAATCCAGGGGCTGAATTTCTTATTTCCTTTTTGGGCGGCCCGACAAAAAACACAGGAACTAAGAAATTCAGGGGTTGAATGTATATTATTTTGGTGTTGGGGTCCGCCCATGCCCTTTTAGTGGTTGCCTCCAGGCGAACTCCGAAACTCTCGCTGTACTCAGCCCTGACCCTTCCAACCTGTCCCGAAGCCCTAAGCCCAAATCGCAAATAATCGCAAGGTGCTGTACTGTGTGTAGGGTCCTGTGTTTCTGGTCTTGCGGGCAGCATTTAAGAAATTCGAAAAAATTGGGTTTCGGGAGCAGGGGCTCATCTCCTTTTGCGTTGTTGGGGCAATATTCTAGCACATGTTCACCCAAATCCAAGGGCTGACTGTCTTCTTCAATGTTTTCTTAAACAGTGCCGGCACTGCAATTGTTGTTGGACGTGGGTTTGATGATCCAGCGCCTCTTCGTATAGAGTTGTTAAAGAAACACTCGGAATGACAAGTAAGCGCCGTCGAAGTCAGCAGCAGTCGTGACAATGATCGTCCCCATGTTGCTGGCAGCGACCAGGTCTCGAAAACAGTTCCGCGGATGTCGAGAAAGAGCAGTGGTTTTCTGTGGCCTCCGCTGGACAGGAGCGTAGTGTGCATTCTGCTTGCAGTCCAAAGTGGCTGCGTTGGCCGGATGTAAGCCTGAGATACCATAATATAACGAACTACTGTGACTACGCCGTGACGAGGCATTTGAGACAACCGCAGTCTGACAGGCGCACCACTCGGTTTTCGAGGAGACCTTGCCTCAGAGGGTAGCGGGCAGCAGGGGTAGCAGGTAGAAGTAGACAAACATGAGGTCTACTGTCTACATCCACATGCTTTTTGCCATGATGATAGCGCAGTCTAGTCCATAATGCTCAGCTACCCCACACACATGCCTGTCAGTCTGAATTGAAGGCGGTTGGCCCCATTACCTCGCACTTTAGAGAACGCGGGTATAGCCTGTCATGTAGCATGGAAGCTAGGCCAGCAAAGCGCACCATTAGAGCTCGATCCGAGCAGGAGGGGCGGACTGACATGAGTCTGCCTAAAAGGCTGTCAGCTTGTGGACAAGGTCTCACGGATGGCTCCTGGTGTTTTCATTTCTGCTAGTCACAAGCAACGACGAGCAACGCCTCACATGTCTTGCACGGAAGAGTGTAGAGCGCAGAATGCCCAGGAACTCTTTTTCTTCTTCATCTTCAGCTTTGGAGAGCGAAAGTTGGGACCATGCCTTACACGAGTTCCAGAGCAGCTTGGCTTGGTTTGTGACCTCAGCGGAGGAATCACACCAGCTCGCCGCAGATGCTTGCCGAGCCGGGAGTGGCAGCTCCGTACTGTCAGGTTCATCATCGGCCAGCTCTCGACGGCAGCCGGCCCCACCCAGAGATGATGCGCAGGGAGTGCAGGCGGTTCAGTCCCGGATGGAGGCGATTGAGGCGAGATTGAGAAAGAGCAGATGTCTTGCATTGTCTTGGTGTGGTGGGATCAGATTGTCACGTGTCCTTAGGAAGCAGAGGCCCCTTTGCATAGGCTCGTGTGGCCCATATGATCCTAGGTGCGACACCAGCCCTTCCAGACACGTCTGCACGATTGATACTAGAGATGACAGGAGCTGCTTGACAATGATTTCCAGCCACAGTACGGGCAGTCCATCGGCGCGAAGGCCTTGATGCTGGCTTGTCGCGTGGTAATTCGCCATTTGCACACGACAAGAGATGCCAGAAGTTTGTGTCCGGCATCAGGGCACGTAAAAGCAACTGCGTGTCGCGAGTGTATCCAACTGGCACTACAGACAGTTTGCGTTCCAGGGACATGGACGTGGAAAGTGCACCCCATGCACCAGGATTTTGGTGAGACCAGGCCCGGACAGGTCTTGTTCAAAGTTCTCAGAGTCTTCACACTTGATAGGGCACTGTACTCAGGGCCCAGGGTGAGTCAACGAAATCGTGCAGCAGACGCTCGACCTCTCGAACTTGGTGACATCTTTGTGTGGCTTGATTCGGCTTGCCTTCGCCTACCGCAGACTCCCATGAGTCATGTGTAGTTCTCAATGGTCCGTGCACCGCTCCCTTCAAGCACGGTTTTGCCCACCGCTCGAGAGCTGGCTTACTATACAACGCTGTATACATGTATACACATAATGTAGCTAGGTGTGTGCGTGTGCGTGTTTACATATCGAGACGGAGACAACATCATGTTCTGTCTTTGTGCTTATGCATGTTCACTTATATGATACAATGTAATATGTTACATACAGTGTTTTATATATATATATATATATATATATATATTATGTATGTATAGGTACAAGCATAGACGACGTGGCCCTCAAGTGGGTTCTTTCAACAGATTCCAGGGGGAGCTTCTGCGCGTATTGCAGACGTGCATGCCATAGATGTTGCTTCAAGTTGGCAGGCTGCGATTTCGGTGCTCGCTGCATGTTCTGCCATCTTGCAGCTTGGCTGAGCGCTCGGCCGGGACTGTTGAATGGCCGCGGCGGCTAATCAAAGATCACTGCTGTTGGCTGCTGGATTCACAGCATGGCCAGGAGCATTCTAGCCACACGGACAGCAAGAAGAACCGACATCGCCCATGTAAAGCAGCGCGGCAACAGTATAAGCAGACAATCCAGACCCTCAGCTGCAGCTTTATTGCCCCCCCCCCCCGCCGAAATGCTGTCTTGAGCTTGGCTGCTCATGTGAAAGTCTTGTGCATGGGCCTGAAGTACCGTTCATCTGACAACTAACAAAGGAAGATCTACGAGGAGTACAAGGACCATGACTGAGTCGCTGCTGGCCACGTCACGATTCGCAGCTTCTTAGCTGGGCTCGCATAGTTTTGTTTTGAGGACAACCCGGACAAAAAGAAGAAAGCTCTGGAAAAGTACCTTGCAAGCACTGATGCATATGTTTGCAAACGCGGCATGGTCATGCTGTGGCTTCGATGCTGACAGACTCGCTACCTCCATGACTGTGCAAGGATTGCAGAGACAAGCCCATACATGCGAAGCCTTTTGAAGGGCTTGGGCGAGAAAGATGAGGATGAAGTTCTTGCGCGTTTGGGACAAGCGGCGCCTTTTCCTGGAAATAGCTCATATCGGCAGAGCAGGAGGTTTAAGATTGCCAGTCATGCAAGGGACAAGGGCCTTCGCGGGGGCTGGCCAGCAAGGTGGAGGAAGAAGAACTGGCTCCGAGAGTGCCCGGGCTACAGTCCCTTGGCCTCGAAATGCCACTGTGTTTGATGCCTGTGTTCTTTGCACAGCACAGGTGTTCAGTAGATAGCTTGGGCCAAAACGGCTGGCACAGATAATGTGAGAAACTGCTCCACAACTCCTGGCGGCAAAAATTAAACTGCCGTGTCCCAAATCTTACACAGGCTTGGAGATCAGCTTGATATGCTTGATTGTGCTGCCAAAAAGCTGTAAGATTCGGGGAATCCCCCTGCATCGTGTCGTTGTTGACATTGTAGGCACCAGCTCAGTCCGTTAGCATTGAACATATCTCCTTCCGTCTGAAGAGCCTATCCACGGCACGGAAGCCGTCCACACACTACTCGTAGCTGCTGCATAATTTGCGACGACAATGACAAGGCGAATGCCTTATCCCCTCCTTCGATGTTAGGAAACTTGCAACTACATATGCAACCATTTTGTTGAACCGCACCTACCATGTAGATTGCCTGCTTGGCAACGAGAGGGCTTGTTAAACACCCAAATCGCTTCACACAACCGCTTCACGCATCGGAGCCAATCACCATAAGAGATCATAGCACCCTTCGCGCGAGCAGATAATGTCTTGATTGTAGAGTCCTTCGCTAAAGAAGCTGCATGTCCGTCTTCAAGGGTGCCAACAACCCCGTGCCCCAGGGCTTGAACAGGCAAAGCGGCTGCCATGAAAACACAGCATTTCAATTGAGCTATGCGGAGTGGTCTCTCGCGGCTCCAGATCGCCCCGCTCTCAAGGCCGCCAAATCTCCCGGCCCCTCACCAGAAAAATGGCTGGCCGACAGACCAGCCTCATCCTGGTGTTCTTTTTTGGCTTTCCACAATGATGCCTGCTTCTGGTGTAACATCCGCGCCGTGCGCAGCGAACTGTCTGGCTAAGTCCCATGGCAAGAACATATCCAACGTTGAAGATCTCCGAAACACCATCCTAGATGTTTTGGAGCACAGATACACGCATGAAAAGGGCCCCTTTGGGCTTGGACAGGACAAGCTATTCAACTCTTGCCCTTTACTGCGACTGGCTTTCAGCAGGAGAAGGTGTCAAAATCGGATGCACTATGGAATTGACAGCATCCTGCAACAGCAGAGGCAGTTTGTTCCAGGACATGCTCGAAAGCTAGAGCGATAATGCTCAATCTTGTGTCGAATTTCTCAGCAAGCCCAACCAGATACCATCCACGCATAGTGCGGACAACGCGGTTTCAGACATGTCGTTCTGCCTACGGTAGGGATCGCTCATTTCTCTTCTTGCCGTTTGCACCCCATTTCCGTGGCACGGCCGACAATTTGCATACGGCTAGAACTTAGAGGTTGCATGCGCAGATATTATGTTCACGATTCCTACTGTCGTTGGCTCGCCTACTTACTGCCCGGGTTGTGTTGTTTGCCGGACCCTAACCCTTTTACCCTAAACTTCACGACTGTAAAGCCAAAGTTTCAACAGTTTCAACTTATGGTTTTGTTTTCAGGCGCTGTCGTCAATTTGGGGAAGTTTCTCAGTTGGTGATACTCAGAAGCAACTACCAGTGGTGCCCTCTGGTGACTTAACAAAGAGGTATCCGCGCGAGAAAACATGGGCCAGAGGGTTGGAATAGATGAGTATTGAACGCATCTGCTGTCTTGTGCCTGCGCCGCAATCACCAACACAGAGCACTGCTGGCATGTGCGAGCTTCAGGGCACGGGCCGCACTCTTCTCGTGACAGGACTCCGGGACAGATTGGGCCTGGCCCCGCCTCTGCGTCCTCCTCGTCAGCTCCAAGCCCCAAGTCAGACTCTAAAGCACCTCGGTCTCCAGATGCAAGGGATTGTGCAATCTCAATTTGGAAATTTGTTTGTGCTCATGGATGGATTTCCATACCGTAAATGAGCTTGTGGCGACGGTGGGTACTTCGGCCTGGGATATGCGTGACAGGTGCTGCATCGGCATAGCTCTGAACAAGACATTACCTTGAGGGTTGAAGCCGATCTTTGCGCTTCACTCAATCGAAGTCTGCCTGGTCGCTTGTGCTTTTGGGTCGGCACATGCCGGAGCCGCAACTGAGGCCGGCAAATCTCTCATCTCGCTGTAATGTGCAACGAAACAATCCACGTCGATGCCTTTGGCAGACGTGGCCTCAGATCTTGGAGCTCGACGCTCTCGACGCTGTGCATGTGCCGCCAGCCGAAGCAAATCTGTGCACCGACGTTGCTTGCATCATCCTGCCTGTCCATAGCTGCCGAGGTGTGCTGCAATGCTGCAGGATTCCCCGAAGGGGAGCTGTGAACAAAGGCCGACTGCTGGTCGAAGTCGTTATAACGGAAAGCGGTAGAGGACCACACACAAGCTGTGTGTCTCAAGAGGCATGACAGACGTGTTGGCACCTCCGGCCATCTGGTAGAGGATGACTTTGAGTGCAAGGGTTACATAGATAGCATCCGCATCTCTTGCCAGACCTTTAGACTGTAATTGCGAAATAGGCTCGGCTTCGTACCTTGTTCGCCCCTCAACCTGCTCTGCCGGGCTTCCCGGACTGCCAACAGCAATTTCGTCCTGGTGCCATGCAACAAGACCACAAGACTGGATTCAGCCGAGTGGCGAAATAGTCACGTGACTTTTAGTGCCCGCCAGCTGCGGATCATATCACTTCCAGCTGTGACGGAATGCCGATGCAACTTTCAAGCATTCAAGCAAGCGATAGCAGCGATACAATTCAAGCCAGCTTTCATGTTACATTGATGCGGGTTCTGTGAACTTTTTCGTCCACTGTTTCGAATGGGAGTGATGCATGACATGGTTGGCTTTCTCACGCTGGAATGCTGGGCTGCCGCAGTGCCGATTGGAGCGTCCACTGACCAAGCCCAGACCCCCTAGTTAGAAATTGGCCAGAACACATGACTTCTTCCGCATTCCGCAGAAGCTATCAGAAGCCATTGCCAGCGGCCCAGCCCCAAGGCCTTGCCTCATGCTGAGTATCTCGAGCACGCAGCATGGCAAGAGCCTAGTCTGCGGCACGAGCAGAGAACTTGGCTAATGGCCCTGAAAGCAATGCTGCTTTTCGACCATACGACTGCTCAACTCGGCATCGGATTAATTGTGGGCAATGAAGCAGGACTCTGCGAACCTAAATACGATTTAGTTACCAGCTCCAGAATTTTCCCAACAGGCATCGCCGGCTCTGCAGATGTGATAGCCGATGGAATGCATATGTCTGACTCAGCGAAAGAAACTCGGTTGTGATTGTCAGAGCCAAGCCGGCCCTGTACAGAGTGGATGTATCGCACTCCACTTCAAGACTGCGGACCTCAACCAAGGTCAACAGGTCAGGTTCAGGACTGCTCAGGAATCGTTCTGGCATGCACTGGCAATTCGGCTTACACGCGGTGCAGCTCCGGTCCAGACAAATCTATCACAGTCCACATCATGAGCTTGGATCGTGCGCTGCGTAGTTGACATTGTCAAACCCGGATACCGGGTGATCGACCACCCAGAACATTCCTTGGCTTTTTCAGCTGCTGCTGGAAATGCTTGGTCGACAGGTACATCCTGTGTACAAATCCCGCACAGCAGAGCTGGATGTCAACCTGAGCTTGCTGCCAGTATCCGCCGGTGATGCTCGTTTACCACAATATTCTCTCAGGGTGCGGAGTGCTGAGCCTGCGCTTTTCCATCCTGTTTTGCCAGAGTTCAGAGCAGGAGCCACTCTTTTGCAACGCGCCATGAAATCATCCGAATGCGCACTGCAGCGAAGGGCGGGCATTCAGTAGCGAAGTTCTTGCGAAGGGCTATATACTTGTACCTTAAAACCGAATGCGTACATGTTTGTGCAATAATAAGCTCAGGCCAGGTTTGTTTAAGCTTTTGTTTATCTTCATGAGCTGCATGTCGAAACAGTCAAAAACAGTCCTTGGCTAATCACAAAGTTAATGTTCATGCTTGAGCAGTTGGTTTTCCACGGCAGAATTGGAAGCGGTGGACGGCCAATGGTGAGCGGTGTCAATTGGCCTAAGTACCGGTTCCAATGCCTGGACTATTGTAGCAACTGCACTGTAACATAGGCAGTACTGTAGTGGCAGTGCAGCTGAAAATGAAACATCGGTAGCTACAAGAGTTATACGAGTGCCGTGGAAGACGATTATGAGATTGACAAGTATCTTAGACGCTTACAAGATGTTGCGTGCACAGATCAAGAAGATTCCGGACCCAGATGCCTCTAAATGGGCAGTAGCCGGACCAGAGCCGGAAATATTCCAGGTTTCGCTTGTCGGTTTTCGTCTCGGACCACGTCGGTGAATCACGAAAGCTAGCGTAGCTAGTCTTTCGCTTCTATCTCCGTTAGGAGTGGGGGGTGTGACTGCTCAAAATCTGGTGCAAACCTGGATACATCAGGAAACCCNAAAGCCAACCCCCACCCTCACGCGCGCACGAAACATCGGCCACGCCGACGTTTTTTTCGCCACTACGAGTGCAGGATGTGCTGTAAACACCAATACAACGGCATGTCGGTCTTCGCGCGTTCACGTCAAACGTCCAGGATGTGCTGCAAAAACCAATACAAACGGCTTGTCGCTCTTCGCGCGTTTACGTCCAACGTCCAGGATGTGCTGCAAAAACCAATACAAACGGCATGCGTGTGCACGAAACATCGGCCACACCGACGTTTTCGCCACTTCGAGTGCAGGATGTGCTGTAAAACCAATACAAAAACCAACACAACGGCATGTCGGTCTTCACGCGCTCACGTCAACGGCATGTCGGTCTTCGCACGTTTACGTCAACGTCGGAGCCAACAACAACAACGACAACAATTTTTATTGAACGCTGAGCGAGCGGGCTCTGCTCATTGCGGGCGCGTGAAACTGAAATGAGCACCAGAACTACCGTACTTCAGAGCAAATCAAGTTAAAAGGCCTGAGAGAGAAGGACAAGCTTCACTTTGCAGTCAGAAAGCGCAGCCTGCTCACAGCACTCAGTGGGGTGAAGAACCCTCCGACACCCTCAGTGTGATCTATGGCGTCCCATGATCACGAACCACTGAATGGCGAGCCGTATCCGA
>BGNK01002809.1:11834-52811 GCA_003297005.1 Symbiodinium sp. clade A Y106
CCCACCCCACCCCACCGCAGCACAACACAAAGGAGTCAAGCTGCATCTTCTGTTGAGCCTTCACGATATCCTCCGACGAAGACTCCCCATGCTTTGACAAAGCCTCCAACTGCAAGCAGCCGAGGGCCCGATGAAGATTGGGCGGATTTTTCACCAGGGGCTCACGATCCTCGGATGTATAGTATACATGTATACATATATATATATATGTATACATGTATATATAAATTAATATATACATATATCACAAGCATACACACGAGCAAGTCCCAGCTTCCTTGTCACATGTACGCACATCTCCGGCATCAGCAGCAGCGGATAGTGACTGAACATGAATCTAGGAGGGTTCACTTATTAGCAGACAAAGACACAGCACACACACACACACAATGAACTACGAAGGGAATCTACATCTAAGTGGCACGTGCATGGTTTGTCTTTGCCTGCCTCGTCTGGTGCCACCTCCTCATTGTCAGAATCCTGATCAATCCGAATTCAATGCCACATGTACAAACTAAACGACATATCCTAAGGAAACCTGGCTCTCCTTCAGCGGCTTTCCTGACACCACTTCGGCTTCCGAAGAGTCCTGTTCACACAGCTATTTAAAATTGACATTCTACTGCTTGTGAATGGTCCTTCGCTGGCTCTGCTGACAACACTCGAGCTTCTCCGGACTCCTATGGTTGCAAACTATGGAACTCGACACATCTTGTCATGTGTGTGTATACCCAAATGAAACATCTGTCCTTCATGTCCTCATCTGGGGGCACTCCAGCTGTGCCAGAATCCTGACTTGTTTGCATATGTACTGTTCATGACTGTTCGCCAGACTTAGACCCTGAAATAAACCCGCATGTCCTCATCTGAGGCCACACTTGCCTGTCTGAGCACTCCAAGCCAGGCTTCGTTGATCAAACGTATGCTGTCCTTTGCTGGCTCTGCCGATAGCAGTCCAGCTTCTCCGGAATCCTCATCACGAGTACACCCCGTATGTACATGTCGAATTCAGCAAAGCTCCTAGCGTAAGTCCTTCACGTCCTCAGGTGGGGCGATGACATCCTCCGAACAATGCACAATTTCAGAAGGTTGTTCGAACAAGGCTCACGAAATTTGAAGGATCCCGGGGACTGTTTACACTCAATGCCTCTTCCGGTGTCGCTGCAACTTTTGTAGTGTCCTGCGAAGTCTATATTATATATATATATANTATATATATATATACACAGTTGCAGCTTCACTTCTATCTGTCCTCAGCTGCCTCGTCTGCAGGCGCTTCGACTCCATCATCCTGCAATGCAACATGCACTTGCATGGGTGTAACATTGTATGCGTCTGTCCTCGATTGCAGCCTTGTCCGGCAATGCTTCTCCCGAGTCCTTCGCAATATCTAGTTCATTCATAATAATAATAATTTATACCAGCTGCACATATCCATGCACGCGCGACCAGAGAACACGCCGACACAGAGACAAGGACACTGGGTTTAAAATATCGGGGATTCGGGTTCATATTTCTTGTGTGTCCTCAGCAGGATCATCGATAATCTCATCCCCATCCAAGAGATGGTCGCCCAGCATCACTGTTGTAGCCTCAGAGAGCCCGGCCTCTTCTTCCTGGAAGGCTGCATCGACCATCTCCAAAGCGATCTGAGTATCCATGTTGTCCGGCGTAATCAGCATGGACCCTGGCACATACACCGTACTGACGACACCCTCGTCACCAGCTGCAGTGACAACACCCTCGTCAACAGCTGCTGCGACAACACCCTCGTCATCCGCTGCTGGGATAACGGTACTCTCGTCAGCACCCGTTGCTGCATCAGCACTCTCGTCTGCTGCACCCCCAGCAGTAGATTCATCATCAGTGTTGCCAGGAGTTCGATTTGCAGAAGGTTCACCACAAACATGTGTGAGCACGTCCTTGAGCAGCTGTATGTTCGTGCTCCTGCCAAGATAGATCTAGACACATGAGACGATTCCACACAAGTATACGTAGTGCCCAAAGATTCGAATATACAGTTCTGTCCTGGATCTCATGGGTGTTTTCCGCCACAACCGTACAGCATAGCAAGCTCGCATTCTCAAGCAACCCGCCGAAAGATCTATCCATTCCTGCAGAATCATGCGTGTCGTGTACATACATACAGCACTGCATGCATTACAACATCAACTCCTGAATGACTTGCTTCTGGGTCTTTTTCGGCCAGATCAACAGCTCTGTGTTGATGAATCTGAACGCATCCTTTGGTACGACATGGCACTCATGAATGCATCCGTAGAAATAAACAATGCAAAGTGGAGCAGCCCAGGTGCTCGGAATTTGGCAATCCCAGGGAGCTTATTGCCGTACTGGTAAAAAAGGCACGACAAGGGTAAGAAGACTTCCTCGACCGCTTCATCGCACATGAAGCGGTAGGGCTCCATGCACAGGTGCTCCTGGCCGGCACGGGGTTACGCAATTTAAGGTCCCCACCCCCCCTCCCCATGCTCCCTGCTGCCACAGCAGAGACTGCCTCCGACTCTCGGGCGGCTCTTCCAAGAGATTTGCCAGTGGCTTTCGGAGCAGGCTCCGCCAGCCACTCCAGCAACACACTCTGAAGGTGCACCACCCTTAGCTCCCAAAGCTGGTCAGGATTCCAAGACCATGCAGGATCATGAAAGCCTGTGTTTGCACATGACCACCATTCGATTCAGCCGTGAATCTCAGGATCAACTGTCTCTGATGCCGCATGGCTGTCGGAAGCAGCCATGCTGCTGCTTCAGATCAGGACACTCCACTAGATGGACTATCGAAAGTCGGCAAAATGCCTGCGGCGCAGCATGTTGTCCACACCCGAGCTCGAGCTGCACATATACATGTTGGCCAAACAAACCGGCAGCACATTGCATCAAAGCAAGCTAGAAAACGAGCAAGGGCTGGGGTCGCACCTGCAAGAATGGACTGCTTCTTCCCAAGAAACTTCGCACGGCGCATGGCATCACTGACCCTCCATCAGAGCATCCTCTTCCTGCTGCACCTATCTAATGTAGATGGTAAGCCTGTGCAAAGACTGGTGCCCATGATCGGCCCCGGATGCTTTCCCATCCCAGAGCAGCTGATCTGCTTTCTAAACATGCCACAGACAAGAGAAATCAACACGGCCCAATTTGCATCCTCCCCAAGAGCCTCGGCACAGCTCGGTGTTTACACTCTGCAGTTTTACAAGTATTGTGTACCGGACACGCAGCAAAACATGCTACTACGAATGATCTGTCCGAAAGATAGGCTAGAACAATCTGTTCCAAGGACACATGTGCACGATAATGCTAATAACATCTANTACAAGTATTGTGTACCGGACACGCAGCAAAACATGCTACTACGAATGATCTGTCCGAAAGATAGGCTAGAACAATCTGTTCCAAGGACACATGTGCACGATAATGCTAATAACATCTAAGTGGAACATACCAGTTCCTAACAATATGGCTGGTTCCTGCCTCAGGGGGTACCGACACAGTGTCTTATATATCGGGTAACCGGACGGCTTGGGTAAGAGTTAAATCCCTCCCCAAAATAAGAGTGAAATCTCGAAAGATAAGACTGAAATGCACCCGAGAATAAGAGTGAAATAATACCCGAAATATGACATGAAACTCCTGTAAAGAAAACGTGGTAGAGCACACTCCCAATGCTTGTGTATAATCTATATATATGTAGATAGATATGGAAATCAATGAAAATGGTAGGTATACATATCTATGCAGCTAGTGTTGTCTTGCATACTTAGGTTTGTACATACCGGTATCTGCAGCCAAGTCACCACTCCCAAATGTGCCCCGTACCCAACCTAAATCTCAGAACCTCGAGAGCCTTTCGCAATCAAAGAAGACGGGGTGTTACGCAACCTTAAACCGTCATGCCTACATGGGAGTTTCCGAAAATAGGGGACCCTAATATAGTACACTAATAAATAGTAGGATCCTTGTTATAAGGACCACAAATAAGGTAATTACCCCTAATATTCGGAAACGCCTACATCTTTGAACCTTGACTCCAGAAGATACGCACGCCCTAACCCTGTAGAGCTCCGACTCCACAACTGAGGCTGTTTGGGGGAATTTGCCCGAGACCGGCAGTAGCGGTTGAGGGTTTAGGGCTCAGAAGATTTAGAGTTTATAGGGTTTAGGGTTTAGGGTTTAAAGTTTAGGTGGTTCGGATCTGATACCTGGCCGAGTCAGGGCCTCTGGTGCATTGGGCGAGAATGCTCTTACGATTGTGGCGGCAGCTTGACCTGGCCATGCTGAAGTCGGATGCAAACAGGCCAGAAGGAGCGGGGCCCACCCCGTAGGGTTTAGGGTTTAGGGGTTAGGGCTTAGGGGTTTAGGGTTTTAGGGGTTTAGGGGTTTAGGGTTTATGCAGTTTAGTAGAAGAGCCTGGCTTCCTCCGGCTGGGGGCGGGGTCCAGGGGCTCGCACAACCCGGATGCAGCGAGGCAGGGGTACAGAGAGGGAGACGGAGACAAAGAGAGACAGCCATGGGCGGATGCTTTCCGGATGCGGATCTTCGTGGAGTTCGTGGAACAAGCAGGATATGGATTCCCGACACAGACGCCGTGTCGACCGCACGAGCGATAGCTTCAAATATGATGCAGTCGTGAGAGTCGAGCGACAAGCCCTGAATCACTGAAGCTTCTCCTGCCAGTAATCCGCCAACCCTGACTTAAAAGAACACGGCGTGTCTAACCCTACACCGTAAACCCTCAAACCTACACTTGAAACCCTGAACTACCCTAGCCCCATAATCCGGCAAGCCCAAAATAAAAACTGAACCCTAAACCCTCAGGCCTAAAGCCAAACCCCCCAAACCCTGGCCGCTGCGGAGGTGGACAAGCTGCAGAGCCTGTGCAAGCAAGCCGTCCAGAAGCAGCTCAGGCCTCGGTTTCGGGGTTCCTTTCAAGGGTTGGCTTTCTAAGGGTTCGCTTTTTAAGGGTTCTTTTATGGGGTTTAGGGGTTAGGAGTTTAGGGTTTAGGGTTTGCGGATTAGGGGTTTAGGGTTTAGGCGATTCCTGGTTTTGTATGGCTTTGTGGACACAACTTCCTATAGGGTGCTACAGAGGCAGAGGGTACTTGGTAAGGCGGTCGGTAAGCATGTTAGAGGTAAAGTTACGCGCAAGCTGTTCCCAGTCAACCCGAGATCTTTGAAGTAGAACACGAACTGAGGTTAATAAGGCTTGCATGCAGCCCAGATAAAGACATTTGTGCTGTAAAAGGCCGCAGAAGAGGCCCCAAATCCTTATTCTAGACTCTATAGACCCCTTGAAGCCCTGAGCCCCTTAAGGTTTAAGTGTTTGGGGTTTCGGGTTTAAGGGCTTAGGGTTTAGGGTTAAAGGTTAAAGGGTTTTGGGTTTAAGGGTCTGGCGTTTAGGGAATTGAAAAGAAACCCTACCCTGATGCAAGACCCTGCGCCTGAAATCCAGAACCCGCACCACCAATGCCGAAAACCCGGAATTTGGAAATCTTTGAAGCCGTGGCAACCCAGCATCAGTGCAGTGAGGAGTTTAAGGTTTAGGATTTTGGGCTTAGGTGTTTTGGGTTTGCGTTCTTCGCACCCTTAGGGGCAAACCGCCTATGAAACCCTAAACTACAACGTAAAGGAACCCTTACTAGGGACCGAGAGATCTTCTTCATCACAGAGCCTCGATCACTTGTGCATACTTGTACCCTGGAAGGCCATGCTCGCCATGCAGCAGTAGACTTGGGCCAACTGTTGAAAATGTTGTGTTTCTTTCCAGCTTGCCTCAAGCCAGCAACCTCTATATATATATATGTATTTATATATTTCAGTCTTGTAGATCTTTACCATGCTATGGCCGACAATGTTTATCCATATGCATGTCCACATATCTATACGGTCCCTAAATGGCGCCCATTGTCAGCCCGTGAGACAGGCCAGACACTGCATGCGAGCTGCTGCAGCTGGCCGATCGATGTCAGAATGCTGATCCTCAGTAGCTGAGTGAGTACACCTCACACTTTTTGGTATAATCTCCTAATCCAAAGCCCTAAACAACCCTAAGCCCTAGACCCCAGACACTCCCAAGCCCGAGGACCTAATCCACTCAGAACTGAAAGCTTGCTATGTTTTTGGGGCCTAGAAAATATTAACTCAAAGGGTATAGCGTATACCCCCAAAGCCTTACAGGACCCTTCACGGAACCCTTTTAGGGACCTTATACCCTAAACCCTTTCGGTATAGATCAACGAAGGATTTGCGACTCCAGGCCCTGGAGAAGATCCTGATTCACCCCAAGGCACTCCCAGGGGTGAGGAAGCTTTGAGGGCTTAAGGGTTCAAGGGCTTAAGGGTTTAGGGTTTAAGGGTTCGAGGGCTTTAGGGTTCTAGGGTTTAAGGGTTCGAGGGCTCAAGGGCTTAATTGAGGGCTTTGGATTTAGGGTTTAGGGTTTAGGGTTGCAAGTGTTGCAAGTGTAAGTTAAAGTTGGGGATGTAGGGTTTTAGGGTTGAGGGTGTAGGGTTTAGGGACCCAAGGCACCGCTGCGAGGATTCCTCTTTCGCTGGGTGCTTGTAGCTGTTGGATATATGAGTTTAGAAGCTTCACAAATCTCTGAATAAGACTTCTTGTGCAGGCCCGTTTAGACCTGCTCGCTTTAATGCCTCAAGGGCAGTTCTCTATATCAGAGTCCCTTTCTCGGTCCCAACAATCGTACGGCACCCCTATAAACAGCGCCTTTTGAAAAGGATCCTAGTTTGGAGAACTGCCCATAAAGGAACCCTAAATCCTACGTCCTTATCCCTTCAACGGACCCGGCACCCTCAACACTTATGATGAGAGGAAGCTCTCCGACTTCGCCCTGCCATAAGTCCTCGGCTCTTGGACGAGGCGAGTTCGGTGGTGGTTAGGATTGTACCTAGAGGCTCATACCCTACCCCTTGTTTAGGCTAACCATAAAACTAGGCATCCCAACAGGGGTAGGGTATGAGCCTCTAGGTAGGGCTCTTTTTCAGGGTGTAAGGTAGGAACGCTGTGTGGCAATTTAAGGTTCAGGGCTCAAGTTTTACAGTAGAAGCCAGAAAGTTGGAACATAATTGTCCTCATACCCTTACGGTAAAGTATAAGGGATCCTAGCACTAATCCTCCTAAAGCCATGTTCCAACTTTCTGGCTTCTACTGTAGGTCAAAGAGTTTAAGGGCGGATGGGTCTTGGCTTTCGGGTTGAGGGATCATTTAAGACACCAGTTTTTGGTGAATGCTTGTTTTTGGTCGGCCTTCCGTCCTCCCCAGAGAGCCCCATACCCGTCAGTTAAGGAATATTGCTTAAATTATGGGACCTTAGCGTTATGATTTAAGGTGCATTTCTTAGTACTTAGTCAGGGGGTATATTAGGCACGTTTAGCCCTAAACCCTTGAGTAAGGTCCTGAGCTCACCGTTCTTGTGCGTTGAGCAACTTGGCTGCATGCCAGCTTGGCCTCCGGCTGCATGCGCTGTAGCTGGAGGCTGCCTGGGTGACTAGATCTTCCGACATCCTTTAATTCAGGAAATATGCCTTAAATATCGAAAATGTAGTAGGATCCCTGGTATGAGCTTTAACATAAATTAGGGATCCTACTTCATTTTCGATCTTCCTTAATCACATTTAACCCTATATGCTTCCAAGCACCTCGTGGTTAGGCCCTATAGACCCCTTAAGGAGCCAACAATAAGGTCCTTGGAAGCATACTTGGAGGATCATGGGACTCAGTAAGCGCAGATATTCGCACCTTAACTGGGGTTATACCCATATACAAGTATGCAGGTATTGTTCCCTTATTTATAACCCTAGTTACTAAGTCCCATGAGCCTCCAAGTAGGGTAAGAATTATCAGGATGTTCGGGGTATTTTGCTTAAGTAGAGGGTACTGGGGCTCTTTGGGTTAATGCTTTCATTCTACTGTTTTGTGCAGTTCTGGGCTGCGAAGATTGCTGGTGACGGTCGAGTGTTTGCGTGCTACTTGAAAGACATTGAAAGACTTGCATAGAACTGCTCCTTTCAGGGATGGGTATGTCCTGAGTATATACCAACATCATTCCCTAGCGTTCCTTATGACATATTTGTACCATCATTTAATTACATGTACCATCATATGCCCCCCCAAACCCCATTCTAGTTTGTTCAAGTTTCGGATGACCCAGCCGGATTTGGGGGGGATGTTGGATTGTGGCAAGGGCACGAGCCCCTGTTGTAAAGTCGTTCATACCGCGAAAGTGGAAGCTGCGCTTGCATGTGGGCATCGTTGCGGTTTCAGCACTAGCCGGCCGTCGCCGTCAAACAACACGTTTCAAACTCTTCGAGAGCCGTCCCCATAATCCACCATAGCCCATACTGAACCCTTCTCAAGCCCAATAGGACGCTAAACCCTAAACCCGAACACCCCGTACACACTCCTTGATTGTGAATCTAAACCCAAAACCCTATATAAACCCTGTTTTGCCAAGGCAGGAAGAGCTGTTCGGTCTGCTGCAGGGCTGGGGCAAAAGGAAGGCAGGGCCCGGATGTCGGGGTTTCGGCTTTAGGGTTTAGAATAGTTTAGGGTTTCAGGTTATATATATATACATATATATATATATATATATTTATGTATTTCTGACCTGAAACCCTAAACCATTAATAATGGTTTAGGGTTTCAGGTTATATGAAGGTTTGCAGAGGTTTCCTAGGGTTAACAGTTTGTCTGATGGTTATACATTTACTCTATATGGCCGGGCCCATTTAAGGGTTCGTCTAGGGTCTTAAGAGGGCGTTGGAGGACCTTGACCGGGTTTTGCAAGGGCTTCGGGGTTTAGGATTTGTTTTGTTTTACTTGGTCTGACAACTTTCATGCCCAGACATCTTGACAATCAGAAGACGGGGCTGTTGGAATGTTCAACCGCCCTGAACCTTTGATTTGCTTCTTTAAGAGAAACTGCAAAGGCTTAGTGAACATATCGTTGTCCTGTTGGTCCTAGTGGCAGACCAGGAAAACACCTCAAAGAAGCAGAGAGACAATCGCGTTGCCATAATTCGAAGGCTTCTGCCCTCGACGACGATCTGCAACCAGTCATCGACAACCACACCGTGGTAGTCGTGGGTCGGACACTTGGACTGCCCCATCCGAGATTGGTAACATGTTCCCTCAGGGTCGTACTTTGGGGCCAAAGTATGCAGTTTTTGGGCACATGGACCCTTAGGTCTTGATGCGCAACGACGTGTTCTTTTTGTGTTACGTAGGTGGATACTTTAGAGCGCACTAAGCTCTACTACCTTTTGTCTCTCTCAGTTTTCTTGGCGCTATCTTGTGTCTTCTTATCGGATCTTGAACATGAAGCTTGGTCAGGACCTTAGGGTTCAGGGTTTCTATAATCTAGGGGCCTTAACAATTGCCAACACAGTTTTGGGGGTTCCTTATCATCAATTTTGTTGTAATATACCCCCCACGCTATTCTCATTATTAAGGCCCCTGTATTGGGGTTTAGGGTTTCTAGAGGCAGGCTGCCCGACTGAGGAAGCAAGCCCGGTACTCCTTTTCCGTGCTGGGCTCACTCTGGAACATGTACGAACGTGGCGGCAAGGAGGGCCCCTTTCTGGGATATTGGGTCAATGTCACACTCGGCAGTTCCGACGTTGCCGCTCGGTTCAAACTGGCGATGGTCGCCGTAGTTAGGTCGCAATGGGTGAATAAGCCAGCGCCATCTAAGATCCAAATCCCAAATATCTAAGAATCCAGTCAGTATATAAGTCCCTAGGTTTTGCCACGCATCTATATCTCCACCCAAAGGGTTCAAGTGCCATTATAGTTAGTAGATATGTGGGCCCCAAAATCATATCAGGTTCAACCTTTAACCTATTGGGGTTTGCACGTTCCTGCTATAGGTATCTCAAACGGTGTATATTCCTTCATTTCAAGAGGCGAGCTTTTTGGAGGGCCGTGGTACTTAGCCTCGAAGGTACTATGCTTTATTAGGTTTGGGGATTCGTTTACACCCCAAACCCCTGACCCCTGGACCCTAATCCTTAGCCGTGGGGTTCAGCTTTGTTTTATTCCCTGGACTAAAAAATGACCCTTATACGTAGGGACCCCATACCCTAATACTATGAATCCCTATATGGTGTATGAGCCTTAAACCGTTTTAGGGTTCATGTCGTCTTTAAGGTTTGTCAGGTTGTCATGTCCGGAGTTTCAGCGTGCAGTTTCAGCATCTTGCCTCGAGGTTCACTACAGGATTTGGGTGTTGGCTTAAGTTTAGGGTTTAGGACCGTTTAGGGTGTAAGGGCTTCCATGTGCAGGATTCATGCGTAATTCAAGGCAAGGTTTGGGGATAAACGTGCTTTAAGGGTACGCAGTTGCCCTGGCCTTCGGAGGTAAAAGCGGAGACAGAGACCAAGAGCATGAACAAGCTGAGCCTAGGCTTGCAGACTTTGTTTTGGACGAGGAGGTTTAGGGTTTAGGGGTTTAGGATTCAATGTTTAGGGTTTAAGGCAAATTCCTTTTGCTGTGTTCTTGTGGGCTACAGCGGTATAGGTAGTTAATTCAGCCGGTAGGGAACTTGGTATTGTAAGCCCGAGAACGCAATCCTTGCCGTTATAAACCCTGCATTTCCTAAACCCGAGAACTAAATCCCAAAGAAAGGCACTCATGCACAAAGCCCAGCAGTTGATGTTTAGGGTGTTGGATGGAACATTCGGAAGACCTTCTGAAGCAGTTCACCACAGCTGGGCGAAAACCAGGGTGCACCAGGCAGCAGGATCCATGCAGGCTTTAGGGTCGAACCTCCGCTAGGGGTATAACCATAAGCTCACAGTGCCCCATCAACACCCTGGAACAACCTGATCAAGCTCATGTACACCTGATAAAGCCCTGCTACGTCTCTACGACGCCCTCATGAAATTCATGTGAAAAGACGAATGGGCCCCTACACAAAACACAACAAAACACTTTCATTCCCCATGTTGAAGTTACGCATTTTCGGGAACCTAGCGACCTCATTCCATCCCCAGTTCCTAGCCGCATCGGAATGCCACGGAACAAACCCCTACTTGAAGGGGCAGGGCACTTAGTAAGTAGGTTATAAGTAGAGTTATGAGTGCCCTAAATGGAGTTACCCTAATTATAACCCTACTTATAACCAACTTACTAAGTCCTCTGCCCCTTCAAGTATAACCTCAACGCCGACCCAGAGAGGTAGAAGTGATCCGTTGAATGCCACCCAAGCCGAAAGGCTTCATCATGCCTTAAACCGTTTAGCGAGGGCTTTAGGCGTTTATAGGGTGGAGAGTTTAGGGATGTAGGGATTGGAGCTGAGGGTGCAGGGATATTGAAATTTGGTTTGGTGTATGGGTTGCGGATGTGAAAACACGAAGTTCAAGCACCCGTATTACACAGTCAACCAAGGCGCGATGTCGCGAGGATATCCGAGGGTGTGGTCTCGTTTGCGACATCTGTTGCACGCAGTTATGAACAACAATACTATGGGGTCTGATCAACAACTATAACACTCTCGTCCCTGATATCGAGTATGTAGGGCTCCGGGGTTCGTTTATTTGCGGTTTCGTGCATAATTTGGGGTTTCGAGCAGGATGCCTCAGACCGCCCATGCAACCCATCTATACCTTCAGCCCTACATCTTAAGCACTACAGCCGCAGTGCTGTTGCTTCAGATTCTTATCAGCAGTCAGCCTATAAAGACGACAGCTAGACAGACAAGTTGTATCACCGACGACCTGCTTGACATCTCGACACTTTCTTTCTGCCAAGCCTTAGGCACGTAGCATGTCTTACGGACATATGTCCGAAAAAGATCCATGGACCAGGTCGCCGGTGTGGTTTTCATCTCACTAGACCAAGAAAGTGTATATCCATGCGAACCTTGCTTCAAGAGTACCTTGACATTTGGCAAAGAACAGTAAACAATCAACCACAAAGTCTTATACCCTAAGCCCTATCAAACCTAGACCTTACGCCCCAAATCCTCAATCCTAGCTCCCTACACCGCTAAACCTTATACCCCAAACCTCAACATAGGAAGACAGAGCATTGCCCGGGTGCCTCTCTACAGCTTTGGGGCAGTTTGAGTACCATATTACAGGACACGATATGATACTGCCCTTCATTATGTTCTATTCTCTTCTTTTCTATTTCGTGACCTTTCATGACCTGATATGATGCGATATTGTATGTTGACAGCATGCTTTAGCGCGCTAAAGTATATCATAGCATACTGTGTTATATACATTACTCGTGTGGTTTGTCATTGTCGGCCCTGGCGTGTCATCCAGAAAATGATGAGTTCGGCTTCAAGCTTTGAGGTCCGTTTACAGTAGACTCCATAAAGTTGGAAACCGGATGAAGGCCAAATAGTGCGGGGATTCCCTATACATTACTTTTAAGGATTGAGGCTATTGGGTTTCCAACTTTTCGGCTTCTACTGTAGGGCTTTAGGGTTTAGGGTTTCGAAAAGTTTTTTGGAGCTTCGGTGTTAGGCTGAAAGGCCCCGGGTTTCAGGCTGGCTGCTAGCTGAAGCTTTAGTATTTAGGGCATTTCTTGAGTCATTGAGTGTCTCAGATTGGGGGACTAAAGCTCCAATCCTCAACCCTACAAGTGTCAGGGTCTCGGGTTTCCCCAAACCCTGAACCCTGATCTTTAACAAGCACCCTAAACCTTGCTCTTGCAGGAATCACGGGAGTGTGCGGATGGAGAAGGGATGGATCTCATGGATGTCCTTCGGCTTGAAGTAGCCATTCCTGTTGGATGACCTTTTCTGCAAGCCGAGTTCTGTAAAGATACATGTGTTTAGATGTGTTTATATGTATGCCTGCATGCATGCATGCACGCATGCATGCATGTACGCAGGCAATGCGGTGAGAGATTCGTCCTAGCCGCACAGACAAGTATGCAATCGTTTCTGACTCGCGCACACAAGCCGGTGTGGTTTGGGACAATTCACGAAGAAAATGAGGGCCGTAATTGCTGTCATCTTGTCTTGCCTCTTGCTTCAGCCTGCATGGTTGTAATCTTACTCATTGTGATCAATATTTCAGCATCTTATACCCAAGGAATTTCGAAGCCCCTGCTACTGTTGCTGGAGTCGGTCCACTTCTCAATCCTTCGCAAGCGCTGCAGCTGTCTCCTTAAACAGGGGGAGCTGCCCATCGTGGAAGAAGGATCCATGCGCAGCCGCCTCCTGATAAAACCCCCAAGTTGCACGCGAACTTACCCTGCACCTGACCCCCTAAACGAGTAGAACCCTTGCAGTAACCCTTGTAGAACCCTTGTTGAACCTTTAAACCCCTTATAGATGACCTGCTTGCTGAACTCAGAAAGGCTGCCGCACCATTGCGTCTACATCATGGGCATCGTGTTTCTGTTCGCTGCTCATGCCCCAGCGGCAAGGATGGACATTGGCAGTCTTTCATAGCCGGTTCAGGGCTAGGGCTCTAGGGCGTTTGGGTTTGGGGTGTAGGGATCTTGAAATTTGGGCGTTTAGGATTTATTGGTGTGGGGTTTAAGGTGGAAGCACATGTGTCTGAGAGCTAATGTAGGTCTACAGTAAGACTAGGATTCTCACAGGTTTTGCTATGTGGGCTATATGGGATTACGATCGGGACTGGCTAGGGGCCCACATATACACATATTTACATGCATATATATATAGATAATATGTATATAGATAGCTCTTTATGTATATTAACCTATATACACCGTTGTGCTTGTGTATATATAATATATACACGCACGTGTGTGTGTGTACATATATACATACATATATATATATATATGCGTATGTATTACAGACTTAGGAAGAACTTGGCACTAAGGTCACTACTTTACAGGAGCAACTAGCTTAGATACACGGAGTTGTCTGGCAAGTTTTGCTTGTCACTTGGGACCTTGCACTCAAACGGTCGATTGTTGGACGTCAAGGATTTGGGGATCATCAATCAGAGGCTTTGGGTTTAGGGTTTAGGGTTTAAAGTTAGGGTTCAGGGTTTAGGGTTTAGGGGGCTTTGGGTCAGGGCCATGGGGCCTAAACCCTGAAACAGGTTGTTTAGGGATTTATGTGACAAGGTCTCGCAAGAAGGGATCCGCAAAGAAGGATGACCCCCTGAAGCCCATGAACCATCAGCGCCCTATGATCCCGGGAAGCTGTAGCGCTTGAATTTCTTTCTGATTCCACTTGTTGACACAGGAGTGGGCAAGATTCACCAAATTTGGCTCGCATTCTTCGGGCTGGCACAGTTTCGTGAGTTTGCAGTTTGCCAACACTCCATTGCAAAAGAAGCTCCCAAACCAGTATAGCCCTCAACACTGTGCCCCCATACTCGAAGGCTTGAACCTTCCCTAAGGTTTCGTTCGATATCCTGTCTTCTTTCGATGGCCTGAACTGGCATGTGCGACCCGGCCTGGGAACAGAGAACCATGCTCCAGAGTGCTTCCCGGAGCTTAGCCAGTTACAATATTTGTGCAACGGAAGCATGCTTCTGGTGACGTACATATGGGATCGCACGGAATCATAAGTTTCTTACAAGTAGCCTATTCGGGGCTGTCGTCCTACCCTACTTGGTGCCAAGACCCGTGATCCGTTCCTTGGATCCGGCTTAACTTGGGTTCAGAGTTTGGAGGGTGACGCTCTACCTATTGCCCTCAAGCTTCAAGACCAAGGCACCTGAATCCCTACACCTTCAAGCCTCAAACCTTGAAACCCCCACGCCCCAAACCCACTAAACCCTCAACACAAAACCCCCACACCCACCCACTAAACCCCTAAACCCTATGCCCTAAACCCTAAACCTTATGCCCTATACCCTAAGTCCAAGTCTCTTTGAGGCTTTTCAGTATCGACCACCGCGTGGACACTCCTCCGAACCTCTCGGAAGCCGGGCTCTTCTTCAGGAACTCATTCAGAGGTCGGGGGACTTAGCAAGTATTTATTTTAAAGACCTAAATATCATAATCTGAATTCGGACACCCTTTTAGGGTACTAGTAGGTCTACCTTTTACCCTACTTACTAAGTACCCCGACCCTCCAAGTAGCCAAACTCCCACTTCCTAAGCCCTTGCCTTGCAGGACCCTTATAAAGCTCAATTTACAGGAGGTACTATTTGTACATATTCTGGGTTCTGGAGTACCATACCTGAACACATGTTCTTGACCTCTTCCGCCAGGGAACCATTATGAAATAAAAGTCTATACTTTCTCCCCGGTTACATCTTTGTCCAGGTACAGGCGAGCAGCTAGTTATCAGAAGAAGAAAGCCAGATTATTTACTGTAGATCCCCATTATCGTACCTTGGGTTAAGTTCCCGGAGCCTTCAACCGTTAACAAGATTATGACACTTATTCTTCGGTAACGTAATATAACGTAATCAACTAAGTTCCTTTATAAAGGTCCGGCTTATGATACCTTGAATAAGTTCCCCATAGATCCCAAAACTGGCAACCTCAAGGTAAGGTCGTTTACACCCTAAACCCAAAACCCTAACACCCTAAACCCTAAGCCTTAACCCCAAACCCTAAACTCTAAACTGTAATCTCTTGAAAAACGGTGCCGGCGGACAAAAGTCACCTCAACTTATAAAACCTGAACCCTAAGCCCCAAAGCAAGAGCCCAGGAAGTGCCGATCGCGCGACCTCCCCAGCCGGTGAAGTGGTTCAAACTCCAGGTGGACCCTTTAAAAGAGCCCTAAAGGGAACCGGGTCTATGGTTGAGGGGTTCAGGGTTTAGGGTTAAAGTCGGAACCCTTGAAGGAACCCTTAAGAGATCCCTTTAAAAGGAACTCTTAAAGGACCCCTTTAAAGGAGCTCTTAAGGGATCTATACGGGTTCCTTTTAGGGGTTCCTTTGAGGATTGCTTGAACGGTTCCGTTGAAGGGATCTTCGAGGGTTTAGGGTTTAGGGCCTAGGAAGCTTGGAATGCCTTCAAGAAACCCTGAACCCTAAACCCTCAAGGGTTTCTGTAAGGGATCTTCTAAGGGATCTATACGGGGCTTGGGGTCCAGGGGAGTTTACCCAAAGGCCCCAAAGTAGCTCCTTTTGGGGATTACCATATAGAATTCTAAATATGAACCCGCAAAAGGAACTACTTTGGGGCCTTTGGGTAGTGCCCTTTGCAAGCTGAATGGGTTGGACGATCCTTTGATGATTTTGGCTGCGGGGTATTAAGGGTTTAGGGTTTCAGAGTTTGGAACCAACGGATGAAATACTATGCAACAACGTTTTATGTCAGTCCATACGCCGTTAATTAGGTTACTTTTGCTGGAGAATCCCTACACGCTAAACCCGAAACTTGACTTTTGTTGCGGGGTTCCATCTTCTCATAAGGACCCTTAGAGGGGTAGGGGCGGGGGGGGGGGCAGGGGCCTGAATACCAAGAATACTGACTTAATAAGGCTTATTTAAGGAAGTATAGTCCCCTAAGGGTCCCTATGATCTTCTGAAACCTATGCAGGCACGGTTGGGGTCGCCGGTCACAGGGATCCATGCAACACAGGGCTTATGGGGTTTAAGGTTTCGGGCAATAACCACTCAAGCAAGTATCCCTTTAACGTCCTCGTAGACATTAGAAGTATACGGCAACGTACTCCTCGACCCTGTTCTCATTGTAAACGGCCCAATATTAACTACTAGCCGGCGTCCGAAAGGACGAAATTTAAATGTTGTTTGGTTTACTACGGGACTCACCAGAGAGCCCAGTACCCCTTAAGACCCTATAGATTAAGTTCCTTAATCAAGGAGTATTGGGCTTTCTGGGATTTGATCTGGCCTTAGAGGGGTTATCTTCACGGCTATCAGGAGGTTTTGTATAAGGATTTATGGGTGTTCTGTCCAGTGCTCTTGGTTGATGTCGTGTTTTATAAGGGGTTCTGAGGGCTCCATTCTATAATTCTAAAAGCCTGAGGTTGCAGGACTCGTGAAGCTGTAGCCCATCTTCCTTCAGCGCTTTCCCCCTCCCTTAAATTCTACCTGGACGGGAACTAGTTTACCTATCTTTCGGGGTTCCTTTTTTTATTTATGTTGTCTTAGGGTTCGTCTACCTTATATACACTAAACCCTCAACCCCTAAACCCTGAACCCTAAACCCTAAACCCTGAACCCGAAGCCTAAACGCCGTGATCGAGAGCTTGGCAGGTCCGAGAGGGAGTCTACGAGAATAGCGGCCCGGCAAGTCTTGGCGTGGCCCTACCCCAAAGGTTCCATCGAAGGCTCCTTTAAGGGGATCCTTTGAGTAAGGGTACCATAAGGGTTTAGGGATATGCAGGGTTTATAGGGATCCATGTACCCATATGGCCCATATGTACATATTCAGACCCCGAAAGGGTTCGGCATGTTAAGGCCTAAGGCCTATCTGTATACTGTATGGGCACATGGAGCCTCAGATTGTCAAGGGCACCAAAATTGCTTCACAAAGCTTTTACAGAGGTAGTATAAGGGTTTTACATGGGTTCTTCAACCTAGACCCTACAACGCGGTACATGTTTTTAGGTACCGCAGTTTCTGATCATAGGATCCTAACCATGAAACGCGGCATCCAACCAATGACTAAATTCCCGGGTCGAGGTATCCGCAGCAAGATGCGTATGCTAGTTGAGGGCATCATGGGTTCGTAAGGGCTTATCCTACCCACTCACTACGCTAACCCCTAATAACCTATCCTCTTAAGGACAAAGGAAAGTCGAATAAAGAGCCCTGAACCGGTAGACTTCTTCATAGGGTCCAGGTAAACTCTAACCCTACGGCTCAAAATAGCCCAAACGCCATATATAGTATGGTCTTTGGGCCCCAAAGCCTTAAAATATGAGTCCTTAGAGCCTAAGGGCAAAGCAGGGTTCAGAGCTCCGCCCAGTCAGGCTTCAGCGTCCGGGGCATCCTGCGCCAAGACGTGAATCACCCCTCGAACGCTTCGAAGTGACCTCTGCTGCGACAAAACAATGGAAGTAAAAGTGGGCATGCAGCATGGCCAAAGCTGTCATCTGAAATATCATCTATAGTTCTGACGGATCTTCCTTTGCATCGATTTCTACTGCTGTCGAGATGAACAGAAGATCTGTGTGACGGCAAGACACGGTAAGCATCTGGGTTGGAACCACATCTCGGAAGCCCGACATTATCTATAGGGTCATACCCTACCCCCTTTTTAACCTAACCATAAAACTAGCTACCCCAAAAAAAGGGGTAGAGTATGACCCTACCCTAAACCCTAAACCCTACTATATGATGGGATCCCCAAATCTAAGCAGCTCCCCAAGCTCAGAGGCTCTCAGATCCGCCTTTAAGACATCGAAGAGCAACGTCTCTGAGGGGCCGAGGGACCTAAGAAATGGGCCATTCCCGAAGGGTTTCATAGGGTTCCTTTAGAGGGCTTGCCACAAGGGCTTCTGTAAGGATTGCATATAGGGGCCTAAATTATTACTATAGTACTATTTTTTTGGGGGGGGTTTCCTGATTACAACTACAGCAAAAAGGGGCCCCAAAACCCTATTCTAAATATTAAGGCCTCTATAATATCCTATGTGTAGCCCCATGCAAGCACTGACCCCAGATTCTTCCCCCCCAGTCTCAAGACAGACATGGAAGCACAAGCTTTTTGTCCTAAGGATGCAAAGATTTCTGGTTCGTATGAAAAACACTTTGAGCCGGGCTCTGGGTGTTACCGGTGTTCGTCCTGAAGCCGAAAGCCATCCCAAAAGCCGCTTTGCCTGTTTACACGAGTTTGCTCCACTTAGC
Source organism: Symbiodinium sp. clade A Y106 (assembly GCA_003297005.1). Lineage (NCBI taxonomy): Eukaryota > Dinophyceae > Suessiales > Symbiodiniaceae > Symbiodinium > Symbiodinium sp. clade A. Next base: position 30,573 of record BGNK01002809.1, read on the forward strand.
ATGCACGAAATTGTTGCATCGGGTGGGGGTTCTAGCATTAAGTGGAAGGGTTGAGCCGATACGCTTATCGCACTCCAGATTGTGTGTTCAGGGGTGCACTTTCCCAGGATAGATATTCCCAAGTGCTCCATTAAAACTTGACTTACTTAGGAGACTGGGGGGAGAGAGAGAGAGAGAGAGAGCGGGGGGCTTTCGCGGCAGGGTTTCAGGATGCAGTGTATAGCTGGTATAATGTACTTGCCGGAAGAAGTACCAAGATTGTTCCCTGGGGTTCCTTGTTGTATTTTTACAACATGCCCTTTATTTAGTGAGTCGGTCAGATTACGGGTTCCAACCCTACAGCGCCGGTGCATGCACCAGAAGGACGGCCAAGGTAAGGAAAAAATGGTCTGAACTATTCCTATAGCTCCTGGTACCCAGATCGCAGGTTACAAGCCCTATATGATGCAACCCAGTAACCCGAAATTTTGGTAACTGGAGCCCTATCGGTCTATGGCACCGATGTGGGATAGTTGATAATTTCCGTATTCTAAAAAATAGAACTCCGACTACAAATAATTTGGTGTGGGGAGTGAAGCATGTAGTAGTTGGGTTGAAGTTGTGCTTTTATTGGACTGTCCAAGCATGCACCTGATGATTGACAGTATCACTTGCTTGTTCACAGATCCAGGTAGTCAGCAACGGTTCGATTTAGAATGGCATGTGAGCAGCAAGACTGACAACTCGCTGTCGACTTGCTCCCCGACCTGCTGCCTGAAGATCGTGATCATCGGACCAGGCGTGCTGTCGTTGGAGCTTCTGTGAAAGTTCGACGAGGCGGACTGCGGGCAAAATCCCGTCTGACATGGTGCACAAGAGACCTACGCCTTTAAGATGTTTAGCACAACGTTGCGAATGTTTGCATCAACACCTCAACGAGAAGCACCAAGTCTCGAAGTGTTGCATCTCTGCTGTTCCCAACTGCAGCCTTCAACATCCAGCTTGGGACGGTTCTATTCAGAACTGGTGATAGTGCATTCGAGCGGCCGCTGGCACTGTGTTGATTTTCTGAATTGCTGGTTGCAAGAGCTGCAGCTAATGCAGTTATCGATGAATGCGAGCAGGGTAGTGGGTGGCCTCTGGCATTGCTGCAACTGCCATCACAATATTCAGCTGCCAGCGTTTCAACTTACACGATTGGTTTATTCGTTCCATTTTGCAGCAGCATGTAAGTCCGCGCGTGTCAGTAATTTGCAGCAAGACACCAGGCCGACCGTGCATCCTGGCAACCTTTGTCGAGCAGCCACACGCAGTAGGCAGGCGCAGTGTGTGTGGCGTCCTCGCAGCCGTTGCCCTGCAGAGCCAGGATGTCACAGGTCGCATCGTGGACGTTGCCGGTGCAAGCGGTGTCCTCGCAACGTTTACCCCGGAGAGAGATGCTGCAGCTGGATGCATTGTGGTCGCACAACCCTCTTGCCCAAAAGAGATAGAAGGTGGCAGGTCGCATCGTGGATGCTGCCGGTGCAAGCGGCATTCTTGCATCTTCCGTCACGCTGCAGCGAGAAGCGGCTGCTGGACGCATCGTGGATGCTGCCGGTGCAAGCGGGGTTCTTTTATCGTCGTCCACGCCGCAGCGAGAAGCGGCTGCTGGACGCAGCCTGGATGCTGCCGGTGCAAGCGGGGTTCTTGCATCGTCGTCCACGCCGCAGCGAGAAGCGGCTGCTGGACGAATCGTGGATGCTGCCGGTGCGAGCGGCGTCCCTGGGGCGTCGTCCACCCGCCGGTCCTGGTGCAGGCGGCATCCTGGCAACCTTCACCACAGATACAAAAAGTGCAGCAGCACACATTGCGGACGCTGCAGGTGTCGATGCAGTCCGCAGGTCAGTTCAGCTTGCGCATTCGGCAAGTTGTCCAGAGTTGCATTTAAAACGAATATGGTTCACCCAGATCTTCCTATATCCTATCTGGAATAGAAATAGACTTCAGTTCATAATCGAATCCCCAATATGAAAAAGAAGTATTGATGAGTAATTAGACAGGATGTATGTATATTCACGTATATACATACGTATATACATGTATACATATATATATATATGTATATGTTATACACACACATTGGACGATCTGGGCAGCTACTTGCCGATGCTTGCCCCTAATCTTATGCTGCAAATGCGAGCCGAAGAGAGTGCACACAGGTCTCGCAGTAGCGACAGGACCACGAATGGCGAGTGATAAGTTCGAGAGCTGCGTTGGCCAACAGGGTGTGAGGCCTGCGCACAGCAATTGTAAAGTGGACAAGGGTTGCTTTGCGCAGTCTTGTCTTTATTCTTTGGCAATGCTGAGACAACGCATTCCAATACTATCCCATGTTCAAGTTCTTCACCATCGAACCTTACCTTTCCGCTCGTGAAGTCTCCCGCCGGCAGTTCAACGTCTTCGGTGTCTTTGGAGGAAGCTTCAAACTCCGAACCCCATTCATCCGTAGCACCCCTAGCATGCAAACGACACGGTTTTTGACAGAAAGCTTTGCAAGCGAGTCTTTCTGTCTGTCTCAGGTTGCGGATGTTTTAGTTTCAGTGTGAAGTCTGGTCGCAATGTTTTGAAGCTTGTGTTGCTATGTCTTGCATATTCGGGGGTCGATAACGAGGATACCATTGTAAGGGGTTCCTACTAGGCCTCTTGAGTTTGGGTCACCCCAAGATGGTGGAAACCCAAAAAATCTGAGCCTTAGAGTCTGCTACCAGCTATATGTTGCCGAGGCAATACAACCTTGGGATGCTGTTGATCTCTGGGAACGGCGTGCCCTCTGGGGCTGAGATGCTTGCACGGGCGGCTTTAGAGCAGGATTCGGACGGCTGAAGAGAATGAGGTTAGGTCGGCAGGGGTTGCAACATGCAGCAAGGATTTACCAATGTGAAGTCAGTTGGATCTACCAGAAGTCGAGAATTGAGAAACTCGACCGTCAATGTTGTTGGCTCAACATTGCACAACAATCGTCAACTAACTTGAAAACCTAACCGTAGCAGAGAAGTACCCGTATAGAATCCCGGATAATAAGCCATGTAGTGCTTGAAATGCATCCCGAAAGTTTCCGGCTCGAGCTGGAAGAAGTTTACCGGAGTTTCAAACAGCAGTATGTAGGCTACATATACCTCGTATTTATGACTTCTTATGACCTGTTGGCTTAGTCTCATGTTTTTTGCAGGTACCACAAGATTCGCAGGAGGGAGCTTTCTGGCTTGAAAAGGCCAGAAGCTTTGTTGGGGGTGAGTGGACTGGATGTTGCTGAAACTGGACCTTTATCTGGAATTGTAGGACCTATAGTTGCTTCTTCTATCATCAAGAAACCGAAGAGAGCTGGCATCGGGAATGGAAAGAGGGAATACGCAGACTGATTTTTCGAAAGCTACAAACATCAGGCTGACCTGCAGGAACTCATCCGGGAAGTGTTAGAAAGGTAGCATATGTAAGCAGAACATTGTCAGTACAACAGCCACCCAAGGATCCAGCCGCCGGCTGATGCTGTTCTGGTGCGGCTGTTGGTTTTTGGCTTCTTTTCCAAAATGGAGTGCTGTGGCAGACAAAACCCTAGTCTCGGCCCTGAACACTCAAGCCCCAACTCCCATTGGTTTAAAATTTGGAATTTAGGGCAGATTGCACCTCAACTCGAACAGGCTTGGTATGTAAATCAATGTGGGTTTAGATAGGTCCTCGCTTGAATCTTTATACTTTAAACCCTAAGCCAGAACCCGTAGCTGAGCAGGCTGCCGACCAGGACATGAAGATGGCGCAGTACTTCTTCGCAGTCACGCCGATGCCCTAAGGGTTCACACAGTATAATTCAGCATAGTGCAGGCGACCTTGTTTGGCTGTTGTTGTACTCCGGCATTGTTGTCCGCGAGCCCAACTGGCGAGGCGTCTCGAATCCCAGCAGCGACTCCCATTCCAGGAGAGCAACCTGCCCACCTTTTGGGCCAAGAGTTAGGGAGGAGAGGGGGCCTGATCCCCCTGATACAAGGAAACTTCAACCAATCAAACCCGAAATCTTCAACCAAACAAGCAACCCCGGCAACAACATCTTTATCAAGTGATCTCTTTGCGAATGTATGCTTCAACATGATTGCAAATGGCGCCATCACTGAAACATGTCTGCACCTGCCATGAACATCATCGATGCTTAGGCCTGCAGCTAGATTCTAGATGTTTTCGGTGAACGCCGGAAAGCCGGTCGCCAAATCGTGAGGTGGACTTGTTTCAAGCATGGCCCGCTACCCATGTGAGATGCAAGCCAGGCCCCGGTTCCAAGGAACGGCAACTGTAAAACGACAACGACCTGTGACAACTGTGCACACAACTTCTCCTGCACTCTCGCCTGCCTGACTCCCCCAAGCAGGTTCCCCTAAAGACATGCCCACCGCATGTGCGCTTCCTCGCTGCCTTATCTTTCATGAGTCGGAAGTCAGGTGCAGCTTGACAGCCCCTGAAGAGCGAAGTCCCCACCACGCGGGCGGAGGGCGGGACGGAATTGGCACTTGAGCAATGACTTGCAAGCATGACTCCACCATTCGACTGTCCATAGCTCTGCTTCAGTCTGCTGCAATGCTCCCAATCCCTAAACCCTAAAACCCTGACACCCTAAAACCTAAGACCTAAACCCCTAAAGCCTTAAGCCCTAAATCCTAAATCCTAAAAACCCCAAACCCCTAAACCCAAGACCCCTAAACCCAGGTGCCTACAGGAGGGTGTCGACGGCGACGAGGCGAAGGCTCGCCTTCGTGATCGACCCAAGCAGATATCTCCAAAACCTTTTGACGTGAAATGGTGTTTGGGGCTTAAAGGCTGCGATGGTTCGCGAAGTCCTTCCGAAATCCAACAAACCAGTGCAACGGCTGTTTCAACTGTTTCGAGAATGCCTAAGTCTCCAAAGGCCGAAAGATATCGAAAGCTTTTGAACCCGATCCAGGGCCGATGCCCGAAATCCTATACCCGAACCGCCCCCCTCCCGCCTCCAAGTCAAGTTACAAGATCGGATCTGGTTTGACAGCATTGGTTAAGCTCTTACTGAAGGGCGGCGGAATCCGAACGCTGAAAATGCCCCAGATCTTCCGGTATCAACGAATGCACCTTAAATTACAAGAGGCTCCCACTGGCTCCCACATATGACTGAAGGAGACTTTTCCTCAATTGGGGGTGGGGGTGGGGGTGTATATTGTAAGATCTGGTACATACACACGCGCACAAGCAAACGAACACCTCCTCAAACCAGAGCAGCCAAACCCTAAGCCAAAGGGCCCAAAGTACCTCTTTAGTAGACTTATGGCTTCTGTATCAGGAATTATGTAATTAGGTATTCTTGTTATTAATTACTGCTGTTATTCTTCTTCTGATTGTTATGATTTGGGGAAGTATCCTTGGGAAGTAATCTGCGAAGGCCGCGCGATACATGAAGTCAGCGGCAGAGAGCGGCATTCCGGACGCCCAGTCGGATCCTTGGGTTTTCCGTAACCCTAAGGGTCCCAAGGAACCAATAATTTGGTACTCGAGTTTAGGATAGCAGTTATGTAGGTTACTATTATGGAGAGTATATGATAATTAGGCACTTGGACCCTTAGGGCAACACCAGGTAACCTACTGCTGATGGACAAAATCCTGCATGACCTTAAGGACTCTAAACTATGGGAATTATGGTATATTCCTTGTCTCATGGGTAATGCAGGATTTTGTCCATCAACAGTACCTCTAGTAGGGACATGTATCAAGAAATCAAAATAAGGAACCCTGAGATGGCAAATTATTTGGGTCCAGGTAGGGTCTAGGGGAATTTGTCTGTTTGTGTAGGGGATTTTAGAGTTTAGGATTTCGGCGAGGATTTAGCATTCGGGCTGAGATCTTTCGGATCTGCGGCTTCCCGCTTCAGGTTTTGGGGTTTCGGGTTTAGGGTATACATTGTTCGGGTCTGGAATTTACGGGTCTGAATGCAATGTTTAAAATATTAAAGAAGGGTTCCGGCATAAAGACCGTGGTTACTTAGCATTCTTGGGTCTGTGAGCCCCCTGAAATTTGAAACCCTACCGGGACCCTATAAAACCTGCCGTGCTAAGGACGTAGAAACGAAATCATAGTAATGATCCCCGAAAAGGTAGGTTGTTTAAGGTTCAGGTAAGCCCCGAATGAAGAACCCTATGCCCTAAACTGTCCCTATAACCCTGCAATACTAAAACTTCAGGTGTGGTGAATCCCAGAAAGTCGGAACATGGATTTACAGTAGAAGCCAAAAAGTTGGAAACCCCATAGCCTCAATCCTTAAGAGTAATGTATAGTATAGGGAATCCCAGCAACTTTATGGGGTTTACTGTAGGATGATTACGGCTGGGATTCCCTATACTTTGCTTCAAGGGCATGAGGATAATGATGTTCCATCTTTTTGTCTTCTACGTTAAGGGATCTATTCGGGTTTCTTTACGGGTTGTTCCTGAAAGTAAACGGGGCTCTTGTCAGGCATTAACTGAAAATTTTGTTGTTCGGCTTGTTGGGTGTTACAGAGTTGTAAGGGGCGAAGTATACGGTTCTAGAGGATCAATGTAGTTATAGAATATACTGAGCTGCATAGTAATTCTTCTTGACCACAGCACATACCTACATAGGCACATGGACCCGAAAGTTCATGCTGTGCCATCGAGGGATTCTTGGACAGGGAGTCGCACAAGAATTTGGAAGCCCTTGGAGCCTGAACTGTCAAGAATCACTACCCAAAGGCCCCAAAGTAGTTCCTTTTGGGGTTCATATTTAGAACTCTATAAGGTAAGCCCAAAACGGAACTACTTTGGGGCTTTGGGGTATCTGCTACAGTCACGAAATCCCGTGTAAACCATACGCACCAAGACTTAGCCACTGATATTCTCAAGACTTTTCAAACGAGGCACTGATGTACATTGCATAACTATGCAAGACTAGCTATGCACGAGGCCATCAAATAGATCATCGACTGCCGTCCAGCGGGGAGATATCCTAATTGCGAGTTCCCGTTTAGGTACGCCGCTTGAAGACCAAACCCAATTCAGCCCCTTCAACCGCACACCCCTAAGCTGTAAATCCTAAACCCTTAAACCCTCATACCTATACTTCAATCTTGAGTCCAAGGTATGCACACGGCATGATGCTACTGGCAAGAGAAGACTTCGACTGGGCCGCCGTTGTCTGAGCTTTAGGGTGCAAACGGCGTAGGGTTTAAGGACTCAGCGTTTAGAGTTTAAGGGCTTAATACATTGGGTGTAGGGGTTTAGAGAGTTTAGGGTCGTGCAGCCTTCCTATCTTCGGCGTCAGCTGATCTGCTGCCACAGTACCTAAACGATCACGACATGAACTGAGGGATTTTCGGCAGGCTTCAAAGCGACAGGGTTCGTCTAGGGAACCTACGGAGTAATCTAAGTGCCAGAAGAACTACCAAAACTAGTCCTTCGGGTCCCGAATATAGTTATACTTTTTCAAATAGTTTATTCTATTATTTTCGTCTTATTATTACTATTTTTCTTGTAGTTATATTATATGGCCTAGACTACTCTTTCGGGTCCTGAACCACGATCGCGGAGCCTCAATCGGTAATCCCGGCATCGGCTCCAGCTGCCGGAGCGAAAGCTTGCAATCTTGAACCGCAGCCAGGTTTTTTGGGGGTTTAGGGTTTAGGGCATAGGGGTTCCTTTAAAGGGTCTAGGGATTAGGGTGTTAGGGTTTAGGAGTTCCTTTAAGGGGTTTGGGATTAGGGGTTTAGGGTTTCGGGTTTTTGGGGGTGTAGGGTTTACCAGGACCCCCCAATGGCCCTTTAATGGAGCCCTTATGGTCCTTAATAGTGGGTATTTAGGGTAACTAGGAGGTCTGAGAACATGGCCTGGTAGATCCCACTACTAGGCACTGAAACCGAGAAACCCTAAACCCACAGCATTCCCTGCGAAAACCCGAAAAATGATTTTTGAGAGCTCTGGTTCTCCTTGCGAACTGCGCCTGGATTTGTTCAATGTCAGGGGTGTAGGGTTTGCCTGGAGCCTAAGAAACCTACCTTTTTTAGGTTCCTTATTATCATTTCCTGATATAAAACCTTAAAAAGGTAGGTTCCTTAGGGTCCAGGTGGGGCTTAGAGTCCAGGCTCTAGGGACCCAAATTTACAGAACTACCCACATGCTGTGTTTTTTATTCAACCCCCCCCCCCACTGCTACTGCGAATCTCACATGTGCCAACCCCAAGCGCTGCAGTACATCTGGACGCGGTGCCCCCAATCTGTACCTTCCCAAAGGGTCCAAGAAAGGGTATGGTATGTATTTGGGTGCCCAAATATCATACACAGGCGCTAGAGCTAGTGTATATTGGTACTTGGACCCTTTGGGTTCTGGGTTTTTGGGTGAAGGGGATTATAGGGTTTGGGCTCTCTTATCCATTATGTACCTACCATATTGGTACTTGGGCCCTTTGGGCTTTCAGTGACCTAAAGCACGAAACATCCTCAAGCATGCGGCGCCCTACATTCTGTACCTGTAGGTCCCGGTCCCTCTCCCTCTCTCTCTCGTTCTCGCTTGCTTTTGTTTTCTCTCTTCCTCTCTCGATATTTATCTTTCTTTCTATTTCGTTATTTCTTCCATTCGTTATTCATTTCTGTATTCGTTGTGTTCGTTATTTCGTTCTGTCTGTTTTTCTGTGTTTTAGTATGTCTTTCTTTGTTTCTTTCTTTCTTTCGCTGTATGTATATATATATATAGTATATATATATACACACTTTGCATAATATTTGGTATAGTATATGGAGTATGTATGTATGGTGTTTGATCCATGAGCCCGTTCAGGGCTCCGGTGACCCCAAAGGCATCGCGATAGCCTGAGTCAGTGCTTTCACCTCCGAGGCACACTGGCTGAACCAGGCGGCACAGTCGGGTGATGGCCGCGCGCAATACCAAATAGCCAGGCACCATAGGGCTTAGGGCCCAGGGGCTTAGGGTTTAGGGTAGGGTTTAGGGTTTAGGTATTTTTTCTCCAGAGATTCTTCGCTTGCGGTCTGGGTAGGTAATCTTTAGCCCTGGGTTTATATATTCCAACCTACTATAATCAACATGGTTGACCTTTCGAGTTAGGCCACGGCATTCACCCCCCCTGAGCCCAAGGAATAGAGCAGATTGTTCTTGCAGTACGAAACGTTCCTTCAAAGGAAGCTCTGATCAAGCCCCGAAAGGAACCCCCTGCCCAATTTAAAGCCGAAAACTGTTAAATTAACCCGCCCCGCCCGATTAAAGCCGAAATCTGTTAAATTTACCCACCCCTTTTGTGAACCTTGTGATTGTGTTCGACTTTTGGAGCTGAAAGTTCCTCGTAACAAGCCTTCAGTCAGGGACCCCAAGCCCTGACCGTGGAAACCCCAAGCCAGTAAACCCGAATCCCCAAGCCGTAAAACTTGTAACTTAAACCGCTAAACCCTTAAACCCTAAACCTTAAACCCTTAAACCCTGAACCCTTAAACCCTAAACCCTGAAACCCTAAACCCTGAAACCCTAAACCCTGAACCCTTAAACCCTAAACTGCAGGATGTTCCTTTATGGCACGGGCCTCGAACCTGACGAGGCAGCAGACCGGTTTAGGAATTCGAGACGTTTAGGGGTTTAGACGGTTTAGAGTTTAGGGTTTAGGGATTAGGGTTTGAAGATTTGAGCTGGGCTGAGGCGGGCGCAGTGCCTCTAATATCGGCTTCGTACTTGCAGGTTTTGATGGTTGAAGGCTTGAGTTTCAGATTCTTAAGACTTAAGAGCTTCAAGGTAAGAACCATGTTTTGATGTTTAGTTTAAGGGTTTGGGCTAAGTTAAGGGTGCTCGCAATGGGGAAGGTGGATGGGGCTTGGGTTTGAATATCTCACATACGACTGCAGCTGTGAACCCAGGATATGTGCAGGCAAGAAGTCCTGGCTGAGTCAGAAGTACACTCGCGGCAGCACCTTGCCAAGAAGACGAGGCTATGTTTCGGATAGGATGCCGGAAACTGGAAATGAGGTCCCAAAGCTGCCTGCGCTTAAACCCTAGACCTCTCTAATTTCAGTCCTCAAAGTTTGGTCAAGAAGTCGACGGCACTAAACATACCTCTAAGAGTGCTCAAGAATCCCATGGCCTGAAACTTGTAATCATCAAAAGTCCTGTAAAGCCTTTTCAAGCAACCCTTTTGAAGAGGCTCAACAAGGGCACTCCTTGAAAAAGCTGCCAAGACGTCCAACCCCAAACCTCAAACCCTTGGCGTGGCTTCCAAAGAAGCCTTTCCGAAATCCCCGGGCCGAGCGCCTGAAGCCTTAAGCCCCCGATAGCCTCTTTACACCCGGAACACTTCTGATGCATCCCAAGAAGCCCTAAACCCTGAACCCTTAGTGCTGGTAAAGCCTTACCCTAAGGGTCCAATTGTCATATACTCTCCAAAATACTAACCTACATAACTACTATCCTAAGCCCGAGTACCTAATTATTGGGTCCTTTGGACCCTTAGGGTTACAGAGCCACCTCAACCCTAAGCCCTAAGCCTTTCTGAAGGCCCTGTGGCCTCTCCGCACGCACCTTTGGTGCCACACAGAAACGGAGCTCACAACAAACACTTTTGAACAGTAGCCCAAGAAGTCCAACCCCAAAGCCTATAGTGAACTCCAGAAAGTTGGAACATGGATTTAGGATGATTAATGCTGGGATCCCCTATACTTTACCCTAAGGGTATGATGACAATTATGCTCCAACTTTCTGGCTGCTACCCTATAACCCCCCAAGCCCTAAAGACACCAAATCCAAAGGGTCCAAGTACCGATATAGCACTTCCTTTGTAGATAATTGGCCCCCAAAGCACATACTATACCCGTACTTGGACCCTTTGTGAAACATCCCCATGCCCTTTTGAACAGAAGTCATCACCTCAACCCTAAACCCTAAACCCTTCAAAAAAGGAACGCAAGAAGCGAACGGCCTAAAGGCGACAGCCGCCCAGTGGGCATCGGCTGCAGCTAATAGCGGCCTCAAGGACGATCGCAGCACTGGAAGTCGTCGATTTGGTTGTTTAGGGTTTAGGGGATTTGGGGTTTAGGGGATTTGGGGTTTAGGGTTTAGGGTTTAGGATCCCTGAAGGGATCCATAAGGGTTCCACGAGGGTTTAGGCTCTGGGGCGTTACGGTTAGGGTTTCGGGTTTGTGGGTTTATAGGGTTTAGGCTAGTGGGGTTTGGGGTCCAGGGTGTATAGTTTATTGTTTAGGCTAGGCCCGAAGTAGGGCTCGTTTCGGCGAATGCTTCTGGGCTCTTAGGCACATTAGTGAATGCATATCGTGGAGATGCTACTACTACAAGCCTCCTTCATGTAAAGCCTAGTCCTAGAAGTCAAGCTTCTTGACCGAAGCACTGGATCTACGGCTGTATTAAGTTATGTTCTGTCATATGCGGCTATCTTCGGTTATGGCTGGGTTCGCAGAAGGCCCAGAGACAACAGTCTACTGGGCTTCTGTGAGCCTGTAGGTAAGCACATAAACCTCCAGCCTTAAACTGTGTTCTAGCGTTGTGAGCTCCCTGTTGGAAGCCTCGATTGCGTGGGCGTTGCATTTTCTGTTACAATAGCCATTGCAAGACCGGGACTTGGCTTTATCGAAGGTTTCGGGGTTGTTGCAAGTAGGAGTATAAATAAGGATTACAGAAATTAAGGCTTTACTGCAGCTTCTAGCTTAGCTGCAAGCAGGCCTATAAGTAAGGCAGCTGTGCTTCGGACATTTGCGTTCTTTTTTTTTTCCAACCGTGCTTGTCTGGGTTTTCCTTGTAGCACGCGGACAGGAACCGTTCATTTTGTGGGCCTTGTGCACAGAACGTTCTATACTAGGCTTTCTCGTCTCACCAGTTACAGTTCACCTCTCGCCTCTTGACTTCCCCCTGACAGGGACCGGACTTTCAGCAGGACTTTAGTAGCTACACCTTTAGAAGTCGCAAGAACGCTCTCGCTCTCACATCACACAAGTCTCGATCTCGGAATGTCAGCTCTACAACCTTGGACAGGAAGCACAGTATCTGATGGGTACGATGCTCTTGGCCGGTCAAGGCAGGCAGTGCCGATCGTAAACACGACGTAGAGTTTAGGATTCAAGGAGCTTGCTGTAGAGCATCCTGTGTTTTCACAGTGCAACTGATTTAGATATGTGGATAGGTAGTTAGGTAGAAAGATAGATGAGTAGAAAGACAGACACATGCAGAGGTAGACAGACAGATAGATAGATAGTCGGATAGATACGCAGATCGGTAGAAAGGGGTTAGCCCAGCTAGCTAGATGGATAGACAGACGGACAACGTATACATACGCTGTAACATATCTCGGAACGTTGTGGTATACAGTTGTGCATCGAGGCATATTACCTCTAACACTTTTTTGGACCGTGTCTTCAAAATATTTCCGTCGGATGGGAGGCATTGCTGTTGTGAGGACCCTGCAAAAGGTCTTCGCTCACAGATTCGACTGGCCAGTGTTTGTTGCGGTGTGAGGCACGAGGCAACGGGCAACGTGGTTTCCTATTGTTCGGTTGTTGAATCATCTACATGTTTCAAACGTTATGCCCATGCCACGCTGGGGACATTGAGCCATGGGTTTTCAAGATTCTTCTTGCAGGATGTGCTGACAGGGTCCAGGTGAATTTATCGCACAGGCCAGAAGTCAGGTAAGTGCAGCCCGTAAGAAACCCTAAACTCTAAACCGCACCCCTGTATAGCCACGCATGAACCTGTCAAGATAAGTCTTGCATCCAGCGTCATGCAGCACCTCTAAAGACTAGCCCTAAACTCTTTGTCCCGAATTTCCAAACCCCATTGACCTAGGTCTCAAGACTAAGACTGTCGAAGTCTGAAAAATTAGATTGGGTACAGGGGTATGTTACCGTACATCTCTATAGAGACTCTGTTGTTGCATAACAACTCTTCCGATGGATTAGGTTTGAGGGTTCAGTGCGATAGTCAAAACTCCGCATGCCTTGAACTGTAGATCCCCCAACCCCACATTCTCCCTAAGACTCTTACTACACCAGGCATGCAACTTAGGGTTTAGGGTTTAGGGTTATATACATGACCTACGTTGGGCTCTATGGAGTCTTACCCTAGGGATCTAAGGACTCATATATTAAGGCTTTTCGGCCCAAAGACCGTACCATATAAGGCTTATGGGCTATTTTGATCCCCAGGGTTAGGGGATGCCAGGTGTGGACCAGAATATGGAATGGGCAGCACATTGGTTCGAGCAGGCTCGATTTAAATCGTACGTTGTCTTGGCATAGGAAGTTGTGTTTTTGGTCTTCTGAACATGGGATGCTACTTCAATCAAGACGACCGGACAATAAACACCCGAAGGGAGGTATGCCGGTAGACGTGAAGATTTGGGGATGTGTTGTTGGGCGTGTGATTTGACAAGAAAACCCTGACTGAAACCTAAAGGTTTGCGGTCTGGGCTTTCGAAAATCGTGGGCTTTAAGTGTCTCTCGCGTTTTGCGGCTTGGGGTCCACTTTGGGAGAAGAGGAAAGAGCCAGGTTTCGTCTGGGAGCATCGGTCTTTACTAACCGCGGGCATATAGTCTCCAGATGCACAGATCCCTATTGTAGGTTCCCGAGTTCCCTATAATATCGTGGGTTACGCTTCCTTCACCCCTGTATACAACTTACCCATAGTCTCGATTGTAGATCCTTTTGGGGGTCACCTTATAGGATCCAAAATCTAAAATGGATGAAACGAAAAACAGGAACTACAATGGAGACTATAGGTTATAGTACCCATGGCATGGTTGCCTGCACCATCGGTAACTGCACTTTAGACTCAGGGGATGCGATTGCCCCGAAGCTTTGTATCCTAAGCCTCGTGATTCAGCTTTGGGGTTTTGCTTTCAGGGCGACGATGTCACTTGGGTGAGCCGAGAAGGAGAGCCCATAGTATACACTTTTAGGCCCCAAATATCTACTAAGAGCCTACCATATTGGTAGTTGGACCCTTTGGGAGTCCTGGGCAGTGACTTCAGGGCCTGCTGATCTGACGATCATGCCTCGGCAGCAAACATCTTTCCAGCCTCTGAAGAGCGTCAAAGCACCAGGCGCCGCATTCATGGGGCAGAAGAGCACAATACGTTGATGCTGCGGCTGAATCTGCCGTGGTTCGGAGTGGCTCATTGACGACATCTGCAAGTCAAAGCACCAGGCGCCGCATTCATGGGGCATGCGGGTGAGCCTCTAGTGCGATCTTCCAGCGGAGTGGTGTTTGAGAGCCTTTATTTGGTGCCTCTTCATTGCGGCATCAGGCACTCAGCGATGTGACACAGTGAGCCTTTGAAGGGCCTTCAGATGCAGCCGGTCCCGCGGCCAGTATAAACAAGTCAGTGTGTGTGTACAAATAAATATATATATATATATATATATAATATTTACATATACATACACACATGTTCTTTACATAAAATATATATATATATGTATGTATGCGTGTATGTGTTTACATATAGTCACTATCATGTAGCTACATGAGCCTGGGCTTGAAAGTCCTGGCAGCTAACCCCCATGCACTGGATTCGGTCCGAAATTTTCCAACAAAAAGCGAAGCTCTGGTCTTCCTAAGGTCCAAGGAAGCGGGGAGCAAGTTCTTGATGGATACTACCCAAAGGCCCCAAAGTAGTTCCTTTCGGGGGTTCATATTTAGAATTCTATAATACTATAAGGTAATCCCAAAAATAAAAAGGAACTACTTTGGGGCCTTTGGGTAAATGCTGGGATTCCGATGCTCACCTACTTTGCGCGTCCTTCTTTTCTGAACTCACGAATCAGAGAGCCCTAGCCAATCTCCCACATCCTAAATGCCCTTGGTTTGCAAGACCCTTATAAAGCTCAATATACAGGTAGTCCTGTTTGTACATATTTGTACTCTATTACAAACTAGCTGCCGCATCAGGCTGCTGTTCAGGGCCACGCAGATGCACAGTACAACCTGGGCTTAATGCCTCTCGGCTCTCGACCGTTTTGAGGGCTTTGGGATTAGGGCTTTCAGCGTTTACAGGTTCGGGTTTCGGTTACTTAGTAGCTGACTGGATACACTTTACACTTTTGGGGATAATGTTACCCACTATAAAACTAAAAGTGTACACTTTTGGGGGCTTATGAACTCAGCAACTAAGGTTAGGATGCACGATTCACTTAACGTTGAGGATATGCGGATGTATAGACTCGACAGACCTACCGATGCACTGGTTCATATACAAAGGCATAAGGATTATATCTACATATACAGTATATCATATACACATAAAAATAGTTACATATACAGATACAAGTACAGATACCAAATACATATAAATACACATATCATACATATACACAGACACATACACATACACATACGCATACACATACATACATGTACATACACACGCATACACATGCACACATATACATATACATACATATACACATTTGTACACAACTATACATATCTATGCATACACATACATACATATACATACATATACAGGCATACATATACATACGTAGACATACATGCACATTCAAACAAACATACGCACATATGGTTACAGACGAATATATGCTAATCTATCTATAAACCCACCTGCCTATCTATCCATCTGTCTGCCGTTCTATCCATCTATCTACCTATTTATCTATCTACCTGTGCATCGCTGGATTCTGTCTAAGGATTGAGAGCGTTACAACTCAATCCAAACCATGCCAAGCCATACCCCGGCCAATTTGGATCCAGAGCTAAAAAACCAGCTGCTTGTCTCACAGAAGATCCTTTAAACAACAGAACCTGTCTAACAGGAGACATCAGGAGACCTTGAGTAGCAGCAGATCTTGTCAAGCAGAAGACCTTGGGCAAGAGAGGACCCTGTCCGGCAGAAAACCCTTTGCAACACAGCACCCTGTCAAACCCTAAAGGATCGGCAGCCAAGTCTTTGAATAGCTTTACCCACATATACATGTGTATACATGCATACCTATACATAGGTATGTGTACTCCTTAGGGTTCTTTATTGCTATTATCGTGTAATATCATACCCCAAGACCCAATTGTAATTACTACGGCCCCTATACTACTACGGTTGATGATATGTATCCTGCATTACCCATACTAAGGCACATACCATAATTCGGTCATGAAGGTAATGCAGGATTTATATCATCAACCGTAGCACAGAGTTTGTGAGCAATTCCTAAAGATAGGGGTCCATGTACTCACATGGTATGGGGTTTCGGGGAAAAGGATCCATGTACTCATATAGAAAATGCTTTGCCCGTAATACTAGCGTGGACCTCTTGAGGTAGTTTCGGGCCAAAGCATAAACTAAGGCCCCAAAGTAGTTCCTTTTCGGGATTGGAAATATGAACCCCCAAAGGAACTACTTTGGGGCCTTTGGGTACAGTACATGAGTACATGGGTGCCTGAGAAGCGTGAAGCGCCCACGACAAAAGCGGAGGCCTGTGACCCTAGACCTCAAATATGAAGAATGGAACATGGTTTTGGGGTACCTAGAGGCTCATACCCTACCCCTTTTTTAGGATACCTAGTTTCATGGTTAGGATCTGTTATCTCAAAAAGCAGGCGCCCTAAAAAAAGGGATAGGGTATTAGCCTCTAGGTATGTTATTAGGGTATGCTTAGATCGAGGAACCTTACGGAATAGTATTAGTAAGTGTTGTTTAGGCTTCTATATCACTTAAGTCTGAACTCTTTGAACCTGAAGAACTTTGACTGCACCCTGAACTCCGTAACCCTTGACCCCAAACACCCTGACCCTGAGCCCCAAGATACCCCTAAACCCTAAACCCCAACCACTCCAAGCACCAAGATACCCTAGAATCGGCTCTTCTCGGCTTGAGCCAAGGCTGGAATCGGGAGACGGTGTCGCAGAGGACCTGTGCGGTTGAAACTATGGTCACCAGCGGCATCCGCAAAGGGTCCCATAGGTACTGCTACGGGGGATACTTCCCCAAATCATTATGGTAATCCTTCATACAGATCGAAACCTCACATTTGATTATGATTATAGGTACTTTGGACCTTTTGGGTTCATAAGTCTTGCCAAGGCCCTGCTGGCCTAGACAGGCCTCAGAAAAGCCACTCGCACATCCAGGATGGCAGAACAAATTAGTCGGAAACCCCGACGCTTTGGAACCGAGAAGTTCCGACAACCCAGAAGTGGGATGCACTCGACCTCTTCTCGGGGACAGGTCGAGTCAAGGCGTCTCGTTTGTATGGAGTGCTGTGCTGCTACAGATGGAGTAACCGCGTGACTTCTGTCGCAGATCCCTATGCCAAGCGGGCTTGAGTGTCGCCTCGCCCGCCAAGAGGCAGAAGACCAGGGAAAGCACCGGCTCGGGTGGAGTGAAGGTCGAGCCACCCTCGCAGCCTGAGGGGCCGAAGGCCGAGGCTCCCACCAGCTTGTGACTACCCAAAGGCTCCAAAGTAGCTCCTTTTGGGGGGTTCATATTTAGAATTCTATAAGGTAATCCCAAGAAGGAACTACTTTGGGGCCTTTGGGTAGAGTCTCAACATCCTTTTCTCCACGGTTCACAAGTGCGCTCATGGGGTTTGCACCATCCTAAACCCAACCCTAAACCCTGAATCCGCAGTCCTAAACCAGAACCAGAGTTTAGGGTTCGGGTTCAGGTGTCGTTGAAGGGGCTTCGGGTTTAAGGTCTAGGACTTCAGGTCAACGTTTTCGGGTCTTGCCGGGACAATGGATGATTCCTTTCCTTCGATCTGTATGTCATCCATCAGCACGCAGTCTATTATTCTATTGAAAGCCCACGTAATATCGCACACATGCTGGACATCTTGTGACTTACAGTAACGAGCACTGCTTCTCGAGGGCTATTCACGCCATTTGCCATTTACGATCTCACCGTCGCAACGGTACCTTCGTGCTCTTTGGCAGTGCTTTGCATTCCTTTCCCTGCGTGATGATAAAGCCTTATATAAACCCTAAACCTTAAAACCCTAAGACCTTAAATCTCTAAACCGTAACAACCCTAACCCTTAAAACCCTAAGACCCTAATCCCTAAACCATAACTCCCTGACTGCCCTACATAAGGCTCCTGGACCCTCGTAGTGATATCCCAAACCACAGCTCCGAAAGCCCAAACCTTCCCCCAGAAAGCCCGTGACCCCTTTCGGAGCCTTGGGGTACCCAAAGGCCCCAAAGTAGTTCCTTTTGGGGGGTTCATATTTAGAATTCTATAAGGTAATCCCAAAATGGAACTACTTTGAGGCCTTTGGGTAATCATGAGTTAAGAGGACTTAGCGTTCCTACGTACTGCGGCGCATCGCACATCTAACTGTGCCTATGTTCAAAAATGACTTACTCTGTCCCCTGAGTCTTCACGCACGTAGAAAATCCAAACCCCTACAGTAAACCCGAAAGCCCAAGCCTTGCAAACCCTAAACCATTAAACTCTTAAACCCTCAAGTCCTGAAACCCCAAACCCCTGAACCTGAATCCCTATATCCCTACATCTTAAACCCTACAAGAAGAGTTTCCGTTGTATCCACAGGACAAGGAGAAGGCTGCCTATTGGCTTGAGAAGGCGCAGATGGAATCTTGAGTGTTGTGAGGGCCGGGTATGGGTATACGGTTCATGGTGTTGGGCTGGTGGCTTTGGTTACGCGGACTTGGGGGGATACATGGTAACCCTAAACCCTAAACCCTGAACCCTAAACCGTTGCTGCTGCGAGTCGTGCGGATGAGTTGTGGGAAACTCCTAACATGAAGCTTGGGTCTTGTGTTTCACACCACCGTCGCCGCCGCTGTCACCACTCACCCTCCTAACACGCATGTAGTAAAAGGGATTATCTGAATGTGCTACACTAAACTCCATAAAGTTGGAAATCGGATTAAGGCCAAATAGTGCTGGGATTCCCTATACTTTACTCTTAAGGATTGAGGCTATTGGGTTTTAACTTTTGGGCTTCTACTGTATTGGGGTATATGTAATCATTTGGGCTTCCTCCGGCCTGCACCCCCAAAGCCGAAATGAGGGCAGGCTAGCAACTCGAAAGGTCTGCAAAGTTGGCTCCCGAAGTTGAAATCCTGACCTCCGGCACTCTTTTGTGAACCCTGGAAAGTTGGAACCTTGACCTAGGATGGTCATCGGTTGGATTTCCTACACTTTACCTCAAGGGCATGAGGATTATGATGTTGCTCAAGACCAGAAAGTGATATTTTGTAAATCCTAATGTCCCGTACGGCAAAACGCCAAATTTAAGCATGATTCTGAACGGCTAAATCTCCAAACGACAGAGCGCAGCGGTCCGTAATGAAGTGGATAGTTCGGCTCTGCTAGAGACTAAGTGGCGGATCGAACTGGTCTAACACTGCACTTAGACGCTGAACCTGTGGTTTGCAGGCTGCAGAACAGGGAGACGACGAAGCCGCACGGACGCCTCCGGGAGATGTCCTGACATACCCTAACCGAATATCTCAATTTGCATTTCCCTTGGACTCAAATAGAAGGAGAAGCATTATTGTTAAGGGCCCCATTGGGTGTGATGTGATCCCTATGATTCAGCTTGCATTCCTCTGGCGTTATACAAACAACTCTTCGTTCATAACATAGTACAGTAACCCGACGGGTCCAAAGGACATAGCAATCAGGTAATTGGGGTCAGGGTAGTGGTCTTGTAGGTTAGTACTGGGGGAGTATATGATGAATTAGGTAGTTAGACCCAAGTGGTGTGCCAGCTAGCACTCCAGGCGCCCTGGGACCTCCTAAACCCTTAAACCCCCAAACTCCTAAACCCTAAAGCCCTAAATACCAAAATACCAAAATACCAAAAGGCCCGAGGTCGCCTAAGACCACGGTCGCAGCCCATAAAGCCCAAAGAAGCCGCAAACCCCAAAGGGTCCAAGTACCAGTACGGTGTAGGGTTTAGGGTGTGGGGTTCAGGGTTGGGGGTTTAGGTTTTGGGGTTGAGGGTTTAAGGTACTTAGTAGATATTTGGGCCCCAAAGTATATACTCTACTAATACTTGGATCCTTTGGCAAAGCCTCAAACCAGGACCAGTGTCGAAGTCCGTGAAGGAGCTCGATGAAGCACGGAAGCTGGAAAGGTTAGCTTGGGGACGTTAAAGTTTAAGGTTCAGGGTTAATGCTGTAAGATTTGGGGTTTAGGCTGTGGGATTTCAGGACTAACCTTGACTTACCAAAACCTACTTTTTTGTAGGTTCTTATTATAAACCCTGATATGAATTTATAGGGACCCTGCAAAAAAGTAGGTTTTGGAGGGTTAAGGTAAGGTTTCGTGATTAGGGTTCCGGGTTTCGGTCCTCGCTAGGGCCCTCCGACCGGCAGCCTCGGCAACAAAAAGCACACATGCCCTGAACTTAGAAGTAAACTCAAATGGCCCATGTTTAGGGCCCCTTAACGGATCAATAAAGGTTTCAAAAAGGACACTTAGAAGTAAACTCTACCGGAGCCCCCAAAAGAGTACATTTTTAGGAATGCAGAAGGATCCTCAGCCCTCCAAAAGGTGGATTTTTAGGAACTACACCCAAAGGCCCCAAAGTAGTTCCTTTTTGGGATTAGCTTATAGAATTCTAAATATGAACCCCCAAAAGGAACCACTTTGGGGCCTTTGGGCAGAAGAAAGTCAGAGTAAGGAGCCCGAGAGCAATCTCGCAGATCTTCCCAATCAAGGTTCCGACATTGCAAGCTGAGCCTTGAGGTTTAGGGCTTTGGGTTTGGGTTTAGGTTTATGGTTTATGGTTTAAGGCTTAGGGTTTAAGGTTTAGGGTTTAGGGCTTTGGGTTTAGGTGTTTAGGGGGTTCAGGGGTTAAGGGTTTAGGGTTTAGGGTTTAGGGTATAGGGCTTAGCAAGCTTAGCGAAAGCCTGAAGCTCGTCACCCCCTTTCAGATTCCAGGGAGGATCTAGAAAGTAGAACCCCTATTTTGTTACCTTATAATAATAATAGTACTAAAGAGCACTGCTTTGGAGCCGAATTAAGGGATCTACTGGATCCTCCCGGGGGTCTGGGCTGCTTCTTGTACCCTCGCTGATCATTCTGACTGCCCAGGAACCCTGAGGTCAAACCGAAACCAGTTCTTTTGATAAAGATGCCGTATTATTTCGGGATCCAAAAGAGGACATTATTTTAAAGAGCTACCCACATAGAAGGAAAGCACCATAAAGACCATGAAATACCACAGAGACTTCACAAAGACCTCATAAAGGCAAGTGCGCAGAAGAACCAGATTAGAGAATATACCTTGGGAATATCATAGGATCCCCAGTCAGACTTAAGGTGAACTCCGTACTTAAGGGGTTTCAAAATCGTATAGTGCAGGCCCCTGGTTGGATGCAGGTCCCTGATTGGTCCAAGTTTGGATGGGCCTTAGAGGTACAGGGGTCTGCGTTATCTGCAAAAGTTCAGCGTAATGTGCTGGAAGCATCGGGTGTGCGGCTCAGGATAGCCCTTAGAATCAGATCAGGTCCTAGAAGGGTCCAGCTACCAAATACTCCGCAGAAGGTATTGACTTATATGAGAACTATTCTAAACCCAAGTAACTTGTTGGGTCTGAATACACCCTTATACAGCCCGTGATGGAAACCTTATAAGAACCCCCTCAAACCGTGATTATTGAATACTTCGGACCCTCAGCGAGGGACAAGGGACTCTTGTGACCCCAAACCCTACAAAATAGTAGGTTATAAGTTATAACCCCTTAATTAGAGGGTAGAACCCTTAAAACGGTAGGTTTTGGGATCCCCAGGTATTCCCTAAACCCTAATCCTAAACCCTAAACCCCTTATAGATCCCTTTAAGGAAACCCTCTAGGGACCCCCAGGTAAACCCGGGAGGGACAAGGGACTATCTCTCTGCATTCAGGGGTCTAAGCCGCTCGGACGGTTCATTGGACCTAGAGGCTCATACCCTACCCCTTTTTTGGGGGCGCCTACTTTTTAAGATAACAGATCCTAACCATAAAACATCATAAAACTAGGTATCCTAAAAAAGGGGTAGGGTATGAGCCTCTTGGTAACAGCTAGGGGAAAACTAAGATGGGGCTCATAGGGTTTAGGGGTATATGGTTTCTATTCCTTAGGGTTCCTTCAGCAAAAAAAAACAGCAACATACGCCCCCCCCCCCATGGTATCCTGTTATGTACTCTTATACTTCAATAAGTAATGGACGTCATGGTGTATTCTCCTCCTCCCCTGTGGAACAAGGATATCCCTCTGCTTCTGC
>BGNK01002809.1:52880-88895 GCA_003297005.1 Symbiodinium sp. clade A Y106
CCCCCCGCGACAGCCCTATTCTGATGACTAAGCGGCGCCTATAGTCAGACCCGCGTTGGATTCGGGTTAACGCTCGGGAGCATGGCGCATCCCTTCATCTCGAAATCTGAACCCCACCTGTGACCCCAAACCCTACAAAATAGTAGGTTATAACCCCTTAATTTCAGGGTAGAACCCTTAAAACGGTAGGTTTTTGGATCCCCAGGCAAGCCCTAAGCATCCCCAAGCCCTAAGCATCCCCAAGCCTAAACCCTAAATCCCCGAACCTAAAAAAAACGAAACCTCAAAAAACCGAAAGTTGTCGCAGCTTTGGCTCAACTCTGGAACGCATTGTTGGTGACGGCTACCTAGACCTGCAGCTCGATCTACCGTCAGCAACCTACTGTACTGTTGGTCGTGGTCAGCATGATTTCTGGCAGCATGCTTCGTGCACCATGTCGCCAACTACCAAACCTCAAGCTTAGCCGCAAAGCCTAGACGCTCCAGAGCCCTGTCGTCTTGGAGTTCACATCTAGCTTTATAGAAGCCCCTCAAAACGTCATGATAAGATGTTCCATTATGCCGTCTGCCTCACCACAGCCTGAAGCCCATGGCCAACAGACCCGCAACCCTAACCTGAACCGTAGTTTTCGCCCTTGGATGTAAGTCCGCTGCCTAGAGTGGCATTCCTGGCAGGCCTGGTCTTTGTAGTGTTTGCGGAAGTTATGCGATAACCTGACCAAAAGCACTTCGGGGCTTTAGGGTGGAGAGTTTTACTCAGGCTGCGATAGGCGGCAAATCTTCGCCCCTTAAACCCAATAAAATTTCAAAAGCACCCATGTTTCAGTTCTCTGCCATGAAGGAAACCCCCAAAGGATCCCCTTAAAGGAACCCTTAAAGAAAAAGGATCCCCTTATAGGTCCCTGCTCTCTGAGGATTAGACACAGTCGGTTCCGGAGTACCGCGCTCTTATACATTTTTGGGACTGGCTCCTCAAAGTAAGGAACCGTTATGATATGCATGTGCACATTTATAATTTTTCTCGTTGGTTACTTCAAAGCCCAGCAATTCGATAATTATTGGCAGCCCCAGCAAACGGTAGCAACAGCAACTGGCGATCTGTCAGCGGGATGCCAAGACCGTCAAAATGGTGTATGGTAGTTGTTAAAAGGCACCTGTCCCCGATGTAGCGATAGGCAGATATGCCCTGCTGGCGGTGAGGCGCTAAACCTTAAACCCCCAGAAACCCTAAACCCAAACCCCTAAAGGCTTTAGGTTTGGGGTTGCCCCTCAACACTTCCGGCCCAGCCCCAGTCCTTAAAGCCTTACAGTAGAAGCCTAAAAGTTGGAAACCCAATAGCCTCTATCCTGAAGAGTAATGTATTATAGGGAATCCCAGCCAGCACTATTTGGCCTCAATCCGGTTTCCGACTTTATGGGGTTTACTGTATGCGCCTTGAACCCAAACCCATGCAGCCCGCCAGGCGCCACGAGTGCATGTTCAAGAACTTGCTGAGCAAGGCTTTGGGGTTCGGGGTTTTCAGGTTTAGGGTTTAGGGATCTTTAGGGTTTAGAGGTTAGGGTTTAGGGATGTTTAGGGTTTAGAGTTTAGGGTTTAGGGATCTTTAGGGTTTAGGGTTTAGGGTTTACTTTAACACCGAATAACCCACCTTTTAAGGACCTATATAAGGAAACCATAATAAGGGGCCCGGAAAAGGTTTGTTATTCAGGGTTGACCCTAAGGATCCAAGTATCTAATTATCATATACTCTCCAACATCGTAACCTACATAACTACTATCCTAAGCCCGAGTACCTGATTATTGGGTCCTTTGGACCCTTAGGGTGAGGTAGAGTTTAGTAGAGGTTCCGGAGCCAAGCTTGATGTAAGGGAGTCGCGGGGTCAGATGCTCATGCACGACTCCCCTCCCGCATCTTTATTGTAGGGGCCTTCATACTTAGAATAGTGCTCCTTTAAAGGGGTCTATAGGAGGTCTATAATAGAGTTCTACAGTTCTAAATATAGGGGCCTTAGTAGTTAGAATAGGGTTTGCGGGTATATTATACTATAAGTAGAATAAGGAACCCCCAAACTCCTCTTCTAATCAGGTTTATCGCTGGGACCCTATGTCAAAAACCAAGGCAGCCAACAAACGAATCACAATGGAGACTAGCCCTCGGCCCAAAACCCAACACCCGTGTCACTCCCCTCCCCTCCCTACCCTACCCTACCCTACCCTACCCTCTACCCTACTCAGTTTAGGTCCCTTTAACGGAGCCCTTCAGTCTGAGGTGCGTTAAAGTTAATGTAACTTTGAAAGTCCACACATCTGTCGAAGTATCTGCCTGTAAGGGTCCAAGTACGTGATTATCATATACTCTCCCAAATATTAACCCATAAAACTAGTATCCTAAACCCAAGTACCTAATTATTGGGTCCTTTGGACCCTTAGGGTACTATCTGTCTCCTGCCCAGAAAGTTTGGGGTTTGGGGTGCATAGTGGGGTACAAGGTCCACTTCAGTAAACCCTATGAGCCCTAGACCCTGAACCTTAAAACCCTAAAACCATGAACCTTATAAGCCCGAAATCCTGAACCTTCAGCCCTAAACCCTGAATCCTCTAAGCCCTAAACCCTGGGTTTGCCAGGCTCGCAGAAAGCCAGCTCGGCAGTGCAGACCGTAAGCCTCCAAGGCAAGACTGGCCCTTAACTCTACAACCGCAGCTTCTTGAGAGGCATTAACCCGAAGGGTCCAAAGGACCCAATAATTAAGTACTTAGGTTTAGGGTAGTAGTTCTGTAGGTTATTAATTATTTATTTGGGAGAGTATATGACACTGTTTTGATTATATTAGGTACTGGGACCCTTAGGGCCTTAGGGTTAACGCCATGACAGCGTCAAATGTCTTCCAAACCCAACAGCCCTAAACCCTAAAGCTTACACCCTAAACCCAACAGCCCTAAAGCCCGAAACCCTACACCCTAAACCCTCAAGAGAAAAAAGTTCAATTGAACTCTATACCTGCCCGCAGGTTATCCCTCTCCTGGACACTAAAAAAGACTTACCCCATTAACGACTTATTTAGGAAAGCATAGGAAGGCGACCCCAAACCCCCAAAACCCCTAAACCCCCAAAACCCCCAAACCCCTAAAACCCTAAACTCTAAACCTCTAAACTCCTAAACCCCTAAACCCCTAAACCCCTAACCCTAAACCCTAGGAAGGCCCCAAGACACAGAGGTTGGATGGGGCGAGCTTCCGAGCAGCTTCGGCTACTCCATCGGCGAGAAGGCTGAACAAAAGAGGGTTTGGGATCTTAGAGTCTACAGTAGCAGCCAGAAAGTTGGAACATCATTATCCTCATCAGGTAAAGTATAAGGGATCCTAGCACTAATCCTCCTAAAGCCATGTTCCAACTTTCTGGGGTTCACTATAGGGTCGAGGGGGCGAGGGTTAGGATTCAGGGTTTAGGGTCGAGTGTTTGGGGCTTTTGGGGTTTAAGGGTTTAGGGTCTTGGGGTTTAGGGGTTTAGGGCTTCAGGGGTTCAGGGTTTCGGGATTTGGGGTTTGATGAATCCTCAAAGCGTGGGCAAATCGATGGTGAAAAGCAGGAAGCATGGAAATCGAGGGGTCTGGTACAATGCAGCAGAGCACCAGAATTCAGCATCATGGGTTTGGGATCCCCGGTGTTTTTATCCAGATCCCCGGTCGCTTCGCCTGTGGACTTGGGGTTTATATAGTGTTTGGGAACTTTAGGCGCTAGGATTTAGTGGTTTGGAGTGGTTAAGGGTTTAGGGTTTCCCCTGCAGCTGTCCAAGTACCCGATAGTCATATTATACTCCCCGAGACACGATGCCATAATACACCGCTATACAAGCCTTGTCAAGCCTTTTTTGGAAAGCCTCCCAAACCTTTCATTACGGTCGAAGTCCCCAAACCCTATAAAACCGAAGCCGTAGAAGGATCGGGTACTTTGACCCCGCAGCGTGCTCTTGTCCCAAAGGGTCCAAGTATCATTATGGTATATACTTAGACCCCCAAAATACCCTATAAGTATATACCATAATGATACTTGGACCCTTTGGGTGTGCAGGTTGAGCTGCCCTTCTCGTGGACGTGGCATCTGCACAAAGGCGCGACGGCCCGGGCTCTCGCTGAGCAGGGTTTAGGGTTTAGGGTAAAAATACCACGGGTGCTAGAGGCTTTTCGGAAGTGGTCCCGGTTGCAGTGGGTCTAAAACAGCATTTCCTAAAACGGCCCTCCCTTCCCTCACAGTGGTGATGCCCGTGCGAAGGGGTTCATTTCCATGATAATTCCCTAGAGTCCGTAAACCTTCTTTCTGCAAGAGCATTTTAAAGGACTCTTGAAGCAGACTGGGCACTATGATTTTGAGCTTGAAGGTGCTGAGCTTGAGGTGTTTAGTTTTTAAGGAATTCCAGACGGGAGCTGGCAAACATGACAAGGACCACATAAGAGTCATATCATCGTCTGGCTGTCGGGAATGGGCCCTGTAAATCCAAGACACCCCAAACCCTTGCACCGTCAACTTCACCCCAAACTACGGATGTACGATTCGAATTTGGGGCTGTTCCGCCTAAACTTCGTTGCGAGCACACATGCAGCTGTTGAACCGTTTGATGATACTTGTGATGTATTAATATCGTAGAAGTATAGATCCCTATTCACAACCTCGACCCCCCCCCCCCCAACACCCCTTTAGAACACCCCAAAACCCCCCATTTAGGGACCCAAAGGTCTTTATCTCAGGGCCCTTGGGGGGGCCCTGAAACAACCTAACACGCTCACAACACACACGTACAACACGNCCCCCCCCCCCCCCCCCCCAACTACCCTTTAAGATACCCCAAATACCCACTATTAAGGACCATAAGGGCTCTATTCAATGGCCCTTGGGGGGGATCCTGGAACACCCCAACCCAGGTCAAAAAAAGAGTGACGGAAGCGGGGTCTCGGTCTTCATCTGTGGCAAGAAGGACTTAGACCCAGCACAGGTGGGGATGTGACGTGGGGCTGAGGGTTTAGGGTTTAGGGGGTTTAGGATATAGGGTTTCGGGGCTTTAGGGTTTATGGGGTTTAGGGCTTAAGGTTCCGGCCGTTTTTCCATTTCAAGGGTGTGGGAGTTCGGGAATAGAGATGCGGTGCTCTAAAACCAAGACTGTAAACTCTTTGTGTTCTTGTGTTGCAGCATTCGACCATTAAAAGACCATGAAGATCCGAGAAACCCCTAAACCCCAACCCCATAAACCCTACACCCTACCCTATATCCTAAACCCCCTAAGCCCTAAACCCCCTGAACCCTAAACCCCGTAAGCCCTAAGCCTGAAATCCTGCGACTGCTGTGATTTCTGACCCATGCCTCTCCGATGAAGCATTCAATGTGACGGTGTAGGGCTTGAGGATTAATTCAGGGCTTATACGGTTTTCAGGATTTAGGGTTAAGGGTTTAAGGTTTAGGGTTTGGGGCTTAGGGTTTGGGGTTTAGTAGCTGCATGGGCACCATAACTAGTGAAGTCATTCCCAAATCCCATACTCCAAGTAAAAGTTTGCAAATGTGTTTCTTGTCCGGAGCACCCTAAACATCGGGTGCTTTTGGGGATGCTAGGAAAAGAAACCCACCCTTTCAAAATGTTCATGTTTGACAGGGCCATATGAGATCCGCTATTGAATTAGCAGGAACCCAAAGCCCTAAACCCTCGTAAACCCTAAACCCAAAACCCTAAACCCTAAACCCAAAGCCCTGAACCCCTCGTCCATCCCTCAGGGGGCCGCAGCAAAGAATGCGGAACAGCTGACGAAAACCCTGAGGCCCGCATCAAGAAGGGTTTAAGGAGCTTTGGGGGTTTGAGGTTCAGGGTTTAGGGTTTAATTAGGGTTTTGGGGTTTAGGGTTTGGTTTCGATCTCATGGAATGGGGCCTGGGGTACAGAAGGCTCCTGCCATCGTCTTTGGTCCTACAAATTTGCGCAGGACAAGAGAGTCAGAGGTTAGATGTTTGGTCATGCGCCAGCGGCCCAAGTTGATTTCCATTCATACATGCCGGTCCTTACTCTGCCATGGTTTCTACCTTGAACTGCCAGAACCTACTTTTCTGTAGGTTTCATATTATAACCCCTAATCCAGAATTTTTAGGCACCTTACACGCAGGTTTTGGTAGCTCAAGGTATCTATCCATGGAACTTCTGTGATTGCCATGCAGTCGTGCACACGATATCTTGGGCCAGCGAGGTACTGCTGGCTATCTTACCCCTGAATAGGCCGAACTAGGTACTAGTTGTAGACTTTCGACCCAAGAGAAGGTACGATTTGCATACCTGGTTTCTGAGGGTACGAAGTGGTAGCTTGCTCAAGCAACACTTGCACGGATTGGCCCGGGTCCTGGACCGCTGGTGCAGGGTTTTAGGATAGCGGCTGTGGCAGGCTCGGGGTTAGGATTGCGAAGCATTAACATTCGTCGGTTGTCCACACAACCAACTGCAAGTAATCGGGTATCTGGAGCTTGCTAATCTGCCTGCCTTGTTGACCTTCGAGATTAGCAGCATGTGGAATCCCAAATTCGCGCTCTGAGAAATATAATGGTTAAAAAACCAGAGGGTCCATGTATACGACCTTAAAGGAATGAGGATGCGCTGCGAAGGCCGTAATTAATCGGGTGGTCATGTGGGGCTTAAATTTCACAATGCGTATATGGACCCTCTCGGTAACAAACCTGAATAGTCGAAGTTTCCCCTAAGCATAGTGATGCGATTGGCAGCAGGCTTCCACATACGGTTGCAAAGAAACCAGCTGACAGCAGATCAGCATCAGCAGCAGCCGCACCACATTGGGTGCGATTTTTGACAATGGTCATTCCCTCTACCCTACACCCTAAACCTACACTAACCTCTAAACCCTGAAACCTTATACTATAAATCCTAGCACCTGACCCGAACCCATGAAGGTCAAATGAAGTCTCTTCAAGGGCCCTGAAAAGGAAATCCCTTCACAGGACAGCCACAAACCCTAACCCCTAAACCCTAAACCCCAAACCCTAAACCCAAAACCCAAACCCTATAAACCCTAACCCTAAACCCTAAACCCGAAAGGACCCCCTAAACCCCTAAACCCTAACCCCAAACCCTAAAACCTAAACCCGACCGGACCCGCTAAACCCACCCAAAGGCTCCAAAGTAGTTCCTTTTTGGGATTACCTTACCCTAAGGCTCAAAATAGCCCAAAAGCCTTATATAGTAGGGCCCAAAAGCCTTCAGATATGAGTCCTTAGAGCCTAAGGGTTATAGAAGTCTAAAAATGAACCCCAAAAGGAACTACTTTGGGGCCTTTGGGTAAACCTTAAGACTGCTCCTGGCGCGCGAGGCATCCCAATGTCCTGCGGGCCTTCAACTCGATAGAGACGGAAGGCCCCTTCCCCAAAGGGTCCTAGCTACTGTTATGGGCAATACTTCTCCTTTTAAGGGGTCTTTAAAGCTTCCCTAAAAGGGATCTATAAGGGATCTATGACGGAAGGCGAGTTTCCGAACAATAGGGGTACCTTATTGGGATCCGATCTGATCCTCGGGTTTGGGAACGCATATAAGGAAATCATAAAAGGAGCCCTTATGGTTTCCTTATATCATAAGGGTTCCATATATGGAAATCATAAAAGGAGCGAGCCCTAAACAGGGTAGTCCATGTATTTAGGGACCTCTTCGGGATTTCGAGATATAGAGGGTTTAGGGTTTAGGGTGAGTAAGAGGCAGGGTTGTTCCTTGGGCTCCTTGCTTTCTCAATGTGGAGTTGTAGTAGGGTGAGGAGGTACAGATTTCTTCTTTTAGCAGGGGTTCCCAAGTCAGCCAAGCTGTCAGTACCTGAACCCGGAAAACATTCGGGTAAGAAGGAGAAACAGCGTATACACTACCCAAAGGCCCCAAAGTAGTTCCTTTTGGGGGTTCATGTGTTGAATTCTATAAGGTAATCCCAAAGAGGAGCTACTTTGGGGCTTTGGGAATGCCCTATAGAAACGCCTTAAAGAAACCCTCTTCTTAAACTTATAGGCCCTTATAAACCCTAAACCCTAAACCCCTAACCTGGGTA
Source organism: Symbiodinium sp. clade A Y106 (assembly GCA_003297005.1). Taxonomy (NCBI): domain Eukaryota; class Dinophyceae; order Suessiales; family Symbiodiniaceae; genus Symbiodinium; species Symbiodinium sp. clade A. The sequence goes on from BGNK01002809.1 coordinate 60,947, forward strand.
TATACTACCGGCCTTTCCAAGCTTTCGCCGCACTGTTGACTAAGTTTCACCGGTGTCGGACTAACCGAAGTGTTTTGCAAGCTTGACAGGGTTAGTCCGGTTTAGGGTTTAGGGTTCAGGGTTTAGGGTTGCAACCTTAAGGACGAAATGAACCCTAAAAGGGTTTAAGGTTCATATACCATATAGGGATTCATAGTATATGGGTATAGGACCCCTACTTTTTAGGGTCATTTGGTCCTTCAGGAAGCTTGACAGGGTTAGTCTGCAGTTGGTGGTAGTGCCCTTTAATATAGAGCCCTCGTGGTCCTGACTAGTGGGTATTTAGCATGCATCAGAGGGTAGTTGGGGTCCAAGTCGTCATCGACATTCAGACCACAGCTGTTGAGACAGAATGCCAATGTTTCACAAGATCTCCACAGTCTGGTCTAATTTGTTCCTGGCACTTCTCGCTTGGCGGGTCGGACGACTTATATTTCGAAGCTGGGGGTGGCTGAGAGCTGGGCCGGTTGGAGTTGGAGCTCTGCCCTAGATTGCAAGTCAAGTGAGCGGAGCAGAGTAATTTGTAAGGGGTTCAATAATTAATTGTAGGGTTCCTTATGAAACTCGCAGATCAATCATCGCACTGAGCGGATGGAGCATGTCTTGCAAGCAAACGTGTGCGCGCAGCCTCGCTGGTCCGTAGGCATTCTTGTAGTGTGTGTTGCGCTCCGTACACAGTTCCTTCAACGATGTCGTCCTTGGCCTTTGTCAGCCCCATGCAGGCCGCCCAGGCCAGCCGCAGCCTGCGTGCCCCGTCCGTACCGGCGCGTGCTCCTGCCGCTCCGATGCCGGTCGAGGGCGCACAGGGCGTGAGTGGAGTCGCTCTTTTCGGCACCTGGGCCGTTGCGGGTGCCCTTGCCGCCTTCGGGCGCTCCGGCCGCCGCAGCCGCAGCTCCATGCGGGCTGCCGAGANCAACATCGCGCGCCTGCTGCTTCCCATCCGCTTCGGGGCCGCCCTGGCCATGGCCCCCTGGGTGGACGAGAACATCATGAAGCGCTTCGGCGGTGACCAGAAGGCCGAACAGGGCTCCTGAAGATAGCTGCAGTGCGATTGGCTTTGCAGCTTTGTAGGCCAAAGCCTAGCAAATTATGTGTCTTTTGAGGAATATGTGTCAAAGCATCGCCTCCTCCTTCATTATTGTTGTGTGTATCCTATGCAGTGTTGGTCTGATGGGTAGTGTCTGCATGGACCCAGAAAGAAGGTCGCCCAGTTTTTCGCGGCACTTCGAATTGAAGCACAGTATCGCGGCAAGGGGCTGCAATCACAGCCTTTCAGCCGTCGAGGTGTTCGTTGCCGCCGGGAGAACCCTTCCCAGGACAGCCATCAAACGAGAAGCTTGATAAAGTCTTGGTAGTGCTATCCGAGTCTCTAAGGTTAGAAGTATGGGCCCCTAGTATGGGCCCTTAGCCCTTTTCAGGGACTTTAAAGGGTACAAATCGGGTATATGTTAGGAATATAAGGATCCCAGGCTTAAGGGCCCATACTAGGGGCCCATGGTTCCATCCTAAGAGAGTCAGTTCAATGGTCCCTAAAGCCTCAACCCACCCGAAACCGTCTGAGGGTTTTACCCAAGTGCGTGAGACATACCAACTTGTAGCCTGCCTTTTTGCGAGCATCATCTCGGCTTCCTTGTCAACCCGAAGCCAAAAGCCTGACGTCCTCAAGCCCTGACCTATAATTTGTTCCTAAACCTTAAACCCCATGCAAAAAAAGCTTTTGAGGAAGCATATATTATCTCACAAAACACTACAATAACTGCTCGGAAAGCATGTCGGTCATATTTGGGTTGAGTTTAAGTAATAACCTCAAATCTCGAAGCCCTAGGACCCCAACACCCTGAAGCCATTCGATTCGCAAAGCCCTGAAAGGCTTTTTGGAAGTTCTAAGACCGTCAAACCATAACAGGGTTAAGGAGTGTGGGGTTTAGGATTTACCCAAAGGCCCCAAAGTAGTTCCTTTTCGGGGTTCATATTTAGAATCTATAAGGTAATCCCAAAAAGGAACTACTTTGGGGCCTTTGGGTATTTAAAGCCCAGCACTCAACTCCTTGAACTTTGACAAAGGGGAATACTATACCCACTATTGTAGGGCCAACTCATGTTTAAAGATTACATTCTATGGCATTTTAGGACGTGGTTTGGGGCATGTGCCCTTTGTTGATTCGTGAGTTTGGCAGCCTTCGCCTACTCATGCCTACTTTTGGAGTTAATGTTATTGTTTTGGTTTTCGGGGTGTAGGCCTTACGGCGCGCAAGTTTTGTTGTGCTTCAAATTAAAGTTTGTGTGTTCAGGCCGCAGGGTTTCGGTCGTTATCGCCGTTTGCATGAACTATACGTTTCGCAGGCAGACGTTTCGCAGGCTTCCACCTTGGCGTAGGGCAGGTGGTTGTATCCTGCGAGTGACAAGTCCGGATACGTCTTTGCTGATTTCGCTTGATTAACAGTCATGCACATCAATGTAGGCCGTCTGGAAAGCATCAACCCGATAAAACAGCTCAATACGAATGCATCTGGATTATTCGTGCGAGTATCAGTGTCCCTTTGTTATCCCTTTACAGTCCCTATAATGTTAAGTTACCTAGGGGTTCCATAGTGGTTCCTCGTTTAGGAACCTATAAGGTAATCCCCAAGAGGAATTACAATGGAGCCCATGGGTATTTTTACCCCGGAGCCATACTCTAAGCACGAAGGCCCTTACACTAAGGGTCCAAAGGACCCAATAATCGGGTACTCCAGTTTATGGTCGTAGTTTTGTAGGTTACTGTTTTGGAGAGTATACGATAATTAGGTGCCTAGACCCTTAGGGTTACACTAAACAGAAGACCTGGGAATGGATTTTGGCTCCGGGAACTGCCGAAGCAGCTTGGACGACGCATCCACAGACTGGGGTCTCGGGTTGCAGGAGTAATTGGTTTAGGGTTTAGGGTTAATTTACATTGGCTTTACCTCGACTCCAGTTTTAGCAGTCCTTCTTCTGACTTCCTTGGAATTTTCAATGTTCCCAGAACCGAGGTTTTCGCGGATTAGCGTAGGGTTTAGGGCTTACAGACTCTTGAACCCTACCTTAAAGACGACATGAACCCTAAAACGGTTTAAGGTTCATACACCATATAGGGATTCATAGTATTAGGGTACAGGGTCCCTACTTTTAAGGGTCATTTGGTCCTTGAGGTGTAAAGAAACGCAGTTCTCGGGGCCAGGAGGGCCTCGCCGCGCAAGTTGCACAGACTTAGCACCCAGCTGTGCGCCCTGACTGCTCAGGATCCTATAACAATGAAAAAATAGCCATAAGGGAGTTTCCGAAAATGAGGAGTACCTTATCTTGGGGTCCATATACAAGGGATCCTACTATTTCGGGTACCATGTTTGGGTCCCCTATTTTCGGAAACTTCCATATCTAACCTAAAGTTAACTACCATGGAGACAGTCCCTAAGCACTTTAAACCCTGATAGAACCCCCCGCGGAACCTTTGAAACGGAGTAAGACCTGTACACCCAAAGGATGACATTCCTGTCTTGGGTGTAGGAGTTTAGGGCTCTAAGGGTTCAGGAGTTTGGGGTTTGGGAGTTTAGGTAAGGGATGCTGCCATACTTTCAAGGTTATCATCCCTGATTATCGGTTTGGGCTGTACGGTTTGGGGATTTAGAGGGTGCTCACGAGTTCTGTGGTGCGAACCTATGCTGGAGAAACCGTGTATGCAACAGAATTATACTTGAATTGGCGAGTATTAGCATGAGGTCAACCTAAATCCTAAACAGCCAAGCTTCGGCCCCCTAGACCTACTACTTACAAGCTACTACTTGCAAGGTTTTGGGGCAAACAGGTGAAATTGTAGGTGGGCTCTTGGCAGCGGTTTAGGGTTCACGGGTTGCGGTAGAATGTATGTTCGTGCCACCTTTCTCTAGTGGATTCCGTCCTGTTTCGCCGATCATGACCTACAATCCTTGTGTGCATCCGCATGTATTCTTAGGTTGGAAAGCTTGCTATCGGGAAGTCTTGGACGATCGACATGAGCTGTTGTTAGTGCTACTACTTCTGTGTGGGAGACTGGGTGTTAGGTCCAAGTTAGGATGCGAGCTGTGACCTTACAAAGTCAGAACAAAACCCCAGAAGCCAGACTTCAGCTGTCCTTGGCATCGTTGAGATTTCCGAAGTGACCTCACGCACTAGGCAAGTGAATCTAGCCCTAAACCCCAACCCTTGAATCCTAAACCCTAAATCGTGCTAGAAGAACACCGCAAGAGATCTGCCGACAGGGCGTGGCAGGGCAGTCGCAGTGGAGGGCTCTCTCTCCAAACAGACTTCGCATGCCTCCGCCATGAAAGGTTGCGGATCAAAAGGAAGCATGCAGGTCCTTTGTAGTTAGTTTGGTTTAGGTTTATAAGGTTTAGGGTAGACTTGGGTTTCTGTTGAAGGAGAGCTTTACATGAGATGACCCGTACCATGATGAAGATTCGAATGTGGACCCTGATGTCGAAGAGCACCGTGCAACTCTGCTACACCTCGCAGAGTCGCAAGGATTACCAAACCAAACTGTAATCTGCCTGAACCCTGAACCCTACCTAGAGGCTCATACCCTACCCCTTTTTAGGGCGCCTACTTTTAAGATAACAGATCCTAACCATCACACTAGGTATCCTAAAAAAGGGGTAGGGTATGAGCCTCCTGGCACACTGCAAACCCTAATTGCCCTAATAGCTTCATCTTAAGCTCTGAATAACAAGCAGTATACTGTCGGAGCTCTGAACATCTGCAAACTCAGTGCCGTTAATTCTGGTGTCAGTGTTTATGGTGGATTTGGGCACAGGGTTTGGAGGGTTTAGGATGTATAGGACTTAGCATTTTCAATCCAGCGACTATGACAGTACCGTGCTATCCGACTACAGCTTTCTCTAGATTCTAGAGTCTGGAGGGTTTCCGGTCACCTCATCCTTCGAAACCCGATGACCTACGCAGTAGGTCGTTGTCTCTGGGTTCTGAAGAACGTCATGTAACAGAGGTAGCCCATAACAGCATTTTGGCCCTCTGACGTTTCCAGGTATTGGAGGCGGTGGTGATGATAGTGGTGGTGGTTGTAGCGGCGTGGCGGTGGTGGCGTGTTATGTCGAATTTGGCTGGTTGAAGGTTTTGCTACTGTCCCCCCAGAGCATGACATCCGAGATACAGCACACAACAGTTCCAATACTCGCTTCAGACATGCATTCTGCAACCACCGGCCAACTGTCATCAGCAAACCGGACGAGAAGACGACGCTCCTGAATTGCTAATGTGTTGTTACCAGGACCTTGCTACCAGTGCGTTCTCGAAGACTGTGCTTGTGTGCTTCGTGCAGCTGCTCTGGTCCGTAGGACTTTTCACAGAGCCCGTGAACTGCTGTGTTTCTTGCCAGGCCAACATGTCGTCCTTGGCGTTTGTCAGCCCCATGCAGGCCGCCCAGGCCAGCCGCAGCCTGCGTGCCCCGTCTGCGCCGGCACGTGCTGCCGCTCCGATGCCCGTCGAGGGCACAGAGGGCGTGAGCGACATCGCTCTCTTCGGCACCTGGGCCGTTGCGGGTGCCCTTGCCGCCTTCGGGCGCTCCGGCCGCCGCAGCCGCAGCTCCATGCGGGCTGCCGAGACCGAGACCGAGGAGAAGAAGCCCTTCGATGTGTGGGAGCCTTCCACTTACGGCAACATCACCATGGACGACGTGAAGAAGTATGGCGCAGCAGGGACTCTGTCCTACGTGATCACCGAGCTCATTTTTTGGGCGGTGGCCTTCCCGACGGAGATCTTTGTGTACCTCCAGACAGCCGGGCACTGGCCGGACTTCAGCAAGCCCGAGGAGAGCGCAGCCGTCTTCGGCATGGTCTTCGCCGCCTCCAACATCGCGCGCCTGCTGCTTCCCATCCGCTTCGGGGCCGCCCTGGCCATGGCCCCCTGGGTGGACGAGAACATCATGAAGCGCTTCGGCGGTGACCAGAAGGCCGAACAGGGCTCCTNCAACATCGCGCGCCTGCTGCTTCCCATCCGCTTCGGGGCCGCCCTGGCCATGGCCCCCTGGGTGGACGAGAACATCATGAAGCGCTTCGGCGGTGACCAGAAGGCCGAACAGGGCTCCTAAGCCAAAAAACCGGCCCTTCTGATGGCATGCTAAATTTTAGACTGGTGTATATAGTTGCTGTAGAGAATGATGGATCCTAATCGTTGTGCACAGATATATTTTCGTGGGCGAAGGAGACAGGACTCACGTGCTGTGTCAGCGTGCCCACCGTGCATGGGATGCCGCCCTGTAACGCAACGATGTCGCTGCACCCCGATGAACCGCTTCAAGGTTTGGGATTTATCGGATGTAGGGCTACCCAAAGGCCCCAAAGTAGCTCCTTTTGGGGGTTCATGTTTAGAATTCTATAAGGTAATCCCGAAAAGGAACTACTTTGGGGCCTTTGGGTAACATAGGATTCCAGCTTCAGGCTGCTGCGATGTGAAGTCGCGTGCGTTTGTGCGGCTTTCGTGCAAATTGCCTGGGTGTGAGTTTTCCGATGCCCTCTACCTGCTGCCCAGCTGTCCGGGACCACAGTGAAGGCACTGTGAGTTGTTCCCCACCGCCTCTGGATGCAGGGATGAGTGGCGTGAATGTCGTAAGTCCACAAAGCGTGCCACTGAGGTGAAGGATATATAGTGGCGTGCTCAGTCAATCCCAGCTAACCTCAAACCTAGGCCAAAACCTTTGAAGGAAAAGTATTTCCCCGAAGCTAGAAACACCAAAGGCCTAAGTCCAAAAAAACATTCGCCTTTGACATGGCCGTCCTTTGTGAAGCCACGGCATGTTTCGACCAGGACGACCATTCCAGCTAGAGACTCTCACTGCGGGGCAAAACAGCTGCAGCTGCACCCCGCGTTTCTCCTACATTGACATGTCCTGTAGCTTAGCTCTACAGCCTACAGCTAAGAAAATAGATGCATCAACTGCATACCTTCTATTGCCGGTTTGGGAAGATATGGAGACCTTGTTTGGTTTAAGCCCTAGCGTATTCGAGGAGGTTGATCTGACTTCGCGCCACCCTCAACCCGAAGCTCTACCCAAAGGCCCCAAAGTCGTTCCTTTTGGGGGTTCATATGTATTAGAATTCTATGAGGGGTAATCCCAAAAAGGAACTACTTTGGGGCCTTTGGGTAGGCTCTTCTTAAACCCCCTAATAACCTACCTTTTTAAGGACTTATATAAAGAAATCATATTTGGGAACCATAAAAAGGTAAGTTATTTGGGGTCCAGGTAAACCTTAAACAATAAACCCTTCACTCTGAAACCTAAACGGCCCAGTTTGTTCGAGCAGGCTGAACGCTGAAAGCTCGAGTGTTCCAAACCCTATGCGGCCTTCGCCACGGTTGATGGACAAAATCCTGCATGACCCTAAGGACCCTAAACTATGGGAATTATGGTATATTCCTTATAATGGGTAATGCAGGATTTTGTCCATCAACAGCATGTCAAGAGTTCATTTTGTTGGGCGGTTGGCTTTATAACAAGACCTATCAGACTTCCTTCAACTCTGCAATTTAGGGGCCTGGAGAATTAGAATAATAGGGTTGTTGGGGTATATCATGCTATGTTATAAGAAGGAGCCTCCAAAATCGTTTAGGTACTTAACTTTTAAGGTTATTAAGGCCCCTATATTATGGGGTCCCCTGCTTTCGTTTAAAACCCCCCTTTTGACATTTTACAAATGAAGCTTGCCCATCAGGTGGCTTTTACATCGTCACAGAGGAGGTGGGTATGCTATGGTCTGCGTCGCGTTTAGGCTTCTGTTCTCTGTGGCTTCACGAGCTGGGATAGAGATATTCCCCTAGACTACCTGTCGAGGTTTCCGGTTCTTGAAGCCAGTTATCTCTGCTGTAAAGGGAGACGACAGTTCAGTCCAGTGTCTTTAGGTCGGAGCGTCGAACGGTGAGGGTGGAGCTTAGCTTATTTGTGGCGATGGAGCAATTCATCGGGGTCGGAATATTTGGTAATGGTATCCCCTTGGGCCCCTGTATAGTTACACTCTTCTGAACCCCAAACCAGATTCCAAGCATTTAGCACCGACATTAGCCAGTAGCTGCACCTTAGAGTTCACTGTTCGAGTTACTCAAGAGTATAACACAGAAGCCGTCTAGGGCTCCAAGCTGCAATGAAGCTATATGGGAGTTTCCGAAGAAAATGAAGGGTAGCTTATTTTGCGGGACATCCTTGTAACAAGGATCCTACTATTCAGAGTACTAGATGAGGGTCCCCTATTTTCGGAAAGCCCCATATGCTCCATGACCATATTAAATTCTTGTTTATTTGAGGTAAAACCCTTGTGGCAACCCATCTAGACCCGCTTGCTGGAAACTTCCTATCAACCCTAAAAGGAAACTCTACGGCCCCCAATACAGTTGATGATATAACTCCTGCATTACCTTAATAGCCCTAGACTATGGGAATTATGGTATATTCCCTAGTATGGGTAATGCAGGATTTATATCATCAACCGTATTGTGCTTGCATCTTGCCATCTCAAGGTCCCTAGGTCACTGAGTATCTGGCAAAGACGGGGCTTAGAAGCCAAGTAGTACTTGGAGCCCAGAGAACCGACCTTTCTAAGGACTTAAATTAGGAAATCATAAGGGGACCCAAACCAGCTAGGAAGTAGGGTTGCCGTTTCGGATTTCAGGTGTCGGGTTCAGCCAAACGGCCGGATCCCTCATTCTAAGGAGCCCTTGATGGGGATGAGGCGGGGGAAAGACCTTTGGGCTTCCCGGGTTCGTCCTGTGTGGCGAACCGTTGCAATGCGTGAAGGACCTGAGGCATGTGGCCGCGCAGTACCCTACCCTCTATCTCCCAGCTCTTGAGAAGCACGACCCCGTCTTGGATCATTTCGCTGCAGCGGATGACAAAAGGCGACCGTCGCAGTGGTGCTTCGGAGCACGTTCCTGCGCTTCACGGAAGCTTGGGCTCGAGAGGACGTGACTACCTGTACACGTGTGCTTTTGGAGAGAATCAGCGGGACAGAGCATCGTCTAGCCAGGTAAGGTAATATAGGGGCCCTCAACAATTCCCAATACTATTTTTGGGGCTTCCTGATTCTAATGGTTGCATACTATACTGCCCCAAACCCGATAAAAAATCATTATAAGGCCCCTACATTACCCTGTTTTCTGAAACTCTCACATAGCCCTTACATCTCACAACCCTGAAGCGAACCAGCATGATCTGGTCGCGTCACTGCCATGCAGAAGAAGCTCTTCTACCCAAAGGCCCCAAAGTAGTTCCTTCTGGGGGTTAATATTTTGAATTCTATGAGGTACTCCCAACAAGGAACTACTTTGGGGCCTTTGGGTAATTGCTAGGGTCTTAGGGCTTACCTGGACCCTAATTACCTTTTTAGAGGTTTCCTTATAGAAGTCCTGAAAAAAGGCAGATATTGGATACTGCCCCCACTCAGTAACAGTTGGATAATATTCGCAATATAGGTACAGTAGCCCCTTCATCCTTCACAGTAGCCCCATTATAGGCTGTTACTGTATTGGGGGGGCAGTATCCAACCCTCAGGGTACACTCTCCAAAATAGTTTTAGGGTTTAGGGTTTAGGGTTTATCCTACATAACTACTATCCGAAACCCAAGTACCTAAAAATTGGGTCCTTTGGACCCTAAGGGGCAAGGCAGATATATTATTCAGGGTCTTGGGGGGATCGGGGTTCATGGTTTGCGCCAAGGTTTAGGGTTCAGAGTCTTCGAAACCCTAGGCCCAAAACCCTCAACCCTATGAACCCCTAAACCCTAAACCTCAAATCCCCATGCCTCAGACCCTCAACCCCAAAAGCCTTAATTAAAACGCTGAACCGTGACGGTTTAAGAGGGGTCGACTTCCGGCGGATCTCGAGAGGTCGTGCCCCTGCTCAGCTACAAGCTCGCCGAGGGAGCCTCCCTCAGAGATGCTGTCTTCAGGTTTACCTTAACCTACCAAAACCTACAAAAAAGTAGGGTCCCTATAAATTCCATATTAGGGTGTATAATCAGAACCTACAAAAAAGTAGGGTTTGGTAGGTTAAGGTAGGGTTTAGGATGCCGAAACCTTAAACCGTAAACCCTAAACCCGATTTCATGCCCAGGGTTTCGAGTTTTACCTAAAGTTTATTTTTAGGGTTTCTAAGCGACGTTGTCTTCATGCCCAAGCTGTTTTGCTTACCAGAATTTCTGTTTAAGCCGAGTGAGGGTTTGTTGATAAGACTTAAGAGACCAGGGCTTGCACTAAGTGTGCTATATTGTAGCACCCTGAATGCAAGCCCTGGTCTTTTAAGTCTTATCAACAAACCCTCACTCGGCTTGAATAAGGCTAGGTCTCGATTTGGAATAATGCTTAATTTCTGTTAATGTTTAGTATAGATCCCTAAGTTTGATTAATTTTGTGGAGCTGTTGAAATCGATACCAAGAATGGTTCTAGCTGGCCTTTCCTTGTACGGGTTTGATAAGGATGTTCTACGCGTCTTTAAGGGGTTTGTAAGTGCGCCGTGATGTCTAAACCCTCAACTCCAGACCCAAACGAGGTGTGGAGAAGCCACCTCCTCCGAGGATCGTCCTATCGCCGGCGAATTTTGAACAAAGCCAGGCTGGACCATGGGCGTAAACCCGCCGCGGCCGGACTAGAAAATGGCCCGACAGGTTCCATCATGCTTGGTGCGTCGCGAAACGTTGCAGTACCGGATTCCGCTCTGTCGCTCGTGACGTCGTGGAAATTAAAGCCGAAGCCCCCGCGCACTGCGGGTCCGTCGCTGGCTTGCCCTAAGGGGGCTGCTGCCGCACCTCGGCTCAGAGAGATGCCGGAGCGACGGCTGCAGGACCAACCGCATGCAAAATCCAGATTCTGGGACAGCTGGGCTGAATCCAGAAGGTGGAGCTGGCCCAAATCATCCTGTGACGACTTTCTCTAGGTCCTTAGACCGAATCCGAAAAAAAAAACATGTTTTGTACTCTTCAAAAGCAGACCTGTAACCTTAAATCCCCAACCCCGAGACCCTTTGAATCCCAAACCATAAACCCCTAAAGTCTTAAAGCACTAGCCCCAAACCCGAAATTCCGAACCCCGAAACCCTGAATCGTAGACCAAAGCCATGACTCCTGAGAACCCGACAGCCCCGCACTCTGAGGAGAGGAGCACGAGCCAGCAGTTTGGGGACTTTTTCAGGCCCAAGCTGATAGAATTGACCTAGAGTCTCCCTTGTAGTTCCGTTTTTTGGTTAACCAGTTTTATGGTTAGGATCAACTACAATGGAGACTGTACTGTACCAGGATTGAGACCTTCTGTTCGGAAGAGGGGTTTCTGTTGGGTTTAGAGCGTCGGCGTTGCACTTTGTGTTTCCTTTCATGCGTTTGCATGTTTGGGCTTCAGGGTTGCGGATTTTCTGGACAAATTTACAGGTCTGCAAATCATTCATTGTTGACTGGTATTGAATTGATCAGGGGTTTAACGTTCCTTGAGGGGTTCCGAGACTTCAAAACCCTACCTGGGCCCTCAGGAAACGCGTGCGAAAGTTGCAAGGCATGCATGTAAGCTCATGTTAGCATCCGTGGTAAGTAGTCTTTTCCCTTCCAGGGCCTTGTTAGGGAGACGGATCGGGGTCATACCTTAACCTACCAAAACCTACAAAAAAGTAGGGTCCCTATAAATTCCATATTAGGGTGTATAATAAGAACCTACAAAAAAGTAGGGTTTGGTAGGTTAAGGTAGGGGTTGTCCAACCATCGCCCTACAATACAAAATTTCACAGCAGGCTCTTGATGGCCTTAGCTTCCTCCATGCGAGCGGCTTCACCCACGGTTGGAGCCTTGCAGAGAGAGTTCTGGCGTGGTGTCGTAATTGCACAAGCTTGGGGGCATGCGCATGCTTTGGCATAGAATCGGACAGGATGGGTTGTAGAGGGTGGCTCGCATTTGTCCAGTGCTGTTTTGCCTTAGCGTCGGTTTCATGCTCAGAACACTATAGACCCTAAACCCTGAACTCACTCTAAGTAATGCCCCTGTAGTTTCAACGCACAGACACCCCGAAAAACAGTGCAAGCTGACAAGCGCGAACGCATCCCTTGCCCACTAAACCGATTACCACTATGGGAGTCTGTCCAACCACCCGCGATAGGGATGGTATTTCCATGTATATACATACTATAATTGTATTTCCATGGTATGGCTCAGGCCTCGCAACCCATGATACAGATGTTGTTTGGGGTGTATATATATATATATATATATGTGAACCCTGGGGGTTTTCTATAATAAGCACAATTAAACTCCTATCAGATCCTTATAAACCCGTCACATTGTGTTGTACTCTCGTGCCATCGAGCATGCGCATGAGCGTGATTGCATTGCAAGTTGCAGTCTTCCTTTTCAGCATTTGGCAACCTGGAATCTGGCCCGTGACGGTGCGGTCTCCCGTCTTCCAGGCGAGGATTCTCCACATGACTTGCCACCTAGATTTGGTGGCCGCCGTGCAGATGACAAGCCTGCTGCACATAAAGGGTATGTTTTTGGCGCACTACGAAGACGCGTAGCACTTTTTGTGTGAAGTGCGGACGTCAAACACCATACCTCAAGCCTGTTGGCCTGTCTTTGCACTGACCTGCCAAATGGCCATCGGTGCCAGCCAAACTGAAAGCGGCCTCTTGTGTTGGTGAGCAGGAACGGCATTTACAATCCCGTATCCCAAAGTGTCCACGTATCAATATAATAGCTCCTTTGCAAATATTTGGGCCCCGAAGTATATCCTATACCGTTACTTGGACCTTTTGGGTATTAGGAGTGGGCATGTATCCTCCACCGGAATAGAGTCGTCGTAAGTCACATCCAAATCCAGCGTCCTTTGGAGAGGTGTATTGACCTGCAAGCCCAATACACAAACCTGCAGTCGTCCTTTGTGCTAACAACCGGTTCCGACCTCTTCCCCGACAGAAGTGTGTGAACCTTCTGCTGCACCTGTTAGCGTTCCCTCTAGGCTTCGACTTAGGTGTATAAACCCTACAAACCCCTAAACTGAAGCCCAGCACGAACTACCCAAAGGCCCCAAAGTAGTTCCTTTTGGGGATTCATAAGTAGAATTCGATGAGGTACTCCCAAAAAGGAACTACTTTGGGGCCTTTGGGTAGAGACTTCCCTGAAAGATGTCGAGCCTCAAGTACGAGAAAGAGAATTCGCCTAGGGGCTGCGATTTCGCCGTCGAACCCTGGCCCTGACACCCTGCAGAAAGCCCTAACCCAAAGGCCCCAAAGTAGTTCCTTTGGGGGCTCATATTTAGTATTCTATAAGGTACTCCCAAAAAGGAACTACTTTGGGGCCTTGTGAATGCCCTATAGAAACGCCTTAAAGAAACCCTCTTCTTAACCTTATAGGCCCTTATAAACCCTAAACCCTAAACCCCTAACCTAGGACCTTTTTTGAAAGGGGCCCTTATAAGGGCCTAAAAGCCCTATGAAAATTGAGGCCTCTTCGGACCGATGGCAATCTTCACCACGCCGCAGGGCGACTTTAGGCAGATCTGCCGTTTGGGGGTTTAGGGTTTAGGGTTTAGGGTTTTGGGGGTTTAGGGGTTTAGGGTTTAGGGTTTAGGGTTTTAGGGGTTTAGGGTGTAGGGTTTTAGGGGTTTAGGGGTTTAGGGTTTAGGGGTTTTAGGGTTTTGGGGGTTTAGGGTTTAGGGTTTTAGGGGTTTAGGGGTTTAGGGTTTAGGGGTTTTAGGGTTTTGGGGGTTTAGGGTTTTGGGGGTTTAGGGTTTAGGGTTTAGGGGTTTAGGGGTTTAGGGTTTAGGGTTTTAGGGGTTTAGGGTTTAGGGTTTTAGGGGTTTAGGGGTTTAGGGTTTAGGGGTTTTAGGGTTTTGGGGGTTTAGGGGTTTAGGGGTTTTGGGGGTTTAGGGTTTAGGGGTTTAGGGTTTAGGGCCTTTGAGGTTCATGCCCCTAAGGCTCCAAAGAGCCCAAAGTATAGTTACTAGTACTATTTTATAGACTTAGAGAACCCAAACTAGGTACTATATTCATATAATATACTTGGAGTCTTAGAGTTCCTGGAGGTTTTAGGGTTTTTGGATTGAGCGGTGAGTTCAGGGTTTTAGTCTGCTGGTTGTTGGAATGGTACAGGCCTTGCAGGGCTTAGGGGTGAGAGCTTTGGGATTGAGGTTTGCTGAGTTGCGGGTTCAGGTAGAGTTGAGACAGTGCCGCATGAGTTCTTTTGGTTTTAAAATTTGTGGTGGAAGAAGGATTGAGGCAGCATGTCGTCCTCATCCTCGTGCTACGCTTCGCTGAGCCGCAAGGAGTGGGAGGGTCTGTTGACCCGAAGCCGGGGTGGCTTCACGATCCCCACTTCGGAGATGTTCGCCTTCCCCATCACGGCGGTGACCGCATTAAATAAATATTTGGCGACAGCAAGCCGGCCCCATGTTGATTTTCGTGGCGACTTGCCACTCAGGCACTCACAGCGCGGTGCACGGACCCTCAAGGCGTCATTCTCTGATGGGTCCGGGTCGACCCTTCCAGCCGCGAAGGCCTCGAAACACCACGAGGAACTCATGCACGAGTGGATCTGCCTGTACATCAACGCCGGAGACGTACAAGTCCAGCAGTTTTGAGTCGATCAAGACGTACAAATGCAGGCTGGACGTGAAGTGCCCAGTGGTCCCGACAAGCGCGGGCGAAATCGCTCTCTTCATCGTGAAGCCTAAGGATGACGGGGTCGGCGACGGATGGGATTACGACGATGCCAGACCCAGAGGGTCCAAGTATCATTATGGTATATACTTATAGGGTATTTTGGGGGTCTAAGTATATACCATAATGATACTTGGACCCTTTGGGAGAGAGACGATACAGCTCCTCCAGGGTTTGGGGTTTAGGTGGGCAGCGGCCTGAGACTTTATTGCTTTATTTCTTAGGAGGGCAAAGAAACCCCAAACGCAAATGATAGCACTGGGGGGCGCTGCGTGGGGATGCGTGGGGTGAGGGTTCAATCTCGAACCATCTTGCAAAGATCCTACACCCTCAGCATGAGCAAAGGAAGGAAGGAGAAACAAAGGCCCAATAGTTGCCTTCTCTGGGGCTGATATAGATTTTAGGATGGTTTAGGGTTTAGGGCTTCTGCCGTTAGTTGTCCCGGAATCCATGTCCATCTCTGGTGACACTCGCACTTATGCAACTGTATTGCTTCGTAGCCAGTCCCTGCACACCTTAAACCCTAAACCCTAAACCCTCAACCCTAAACCCTACCCATCTCCAGAAATCTTAACCTCCTAGATCTGCATCTTCGAAATGTCAAACCGTGGTCTTAATCATTTCGCTAAACCCTAAACCCCAAGCCCGTGGTGACGGAAAAGAGCCATAAACAAAAAAACACAAACTTGAAACTTCTTCTGTTCAAGCCAGAATATCTCGTAAGGGTAGAGGCTCCATATACATACATATATATATATATATAAGCATTATAGAACCCTTAAAGGAACCGCTTAATTGAGCCCCTTCAAGGAACCCCTTGAAGGATCCCTTAAAGGACCTAATTCCATAATTGGTAGGATCTGTGGAGCCCCGGGAAGGCAGCGTGATACTTCTCCAAAATCATAATAGAAACCCTAAACCCCTCAACCCCTAAACCCGAAAACCCCTAAACCCTGAACCGCCTTCCCTTAATGCCAGAATATCTCGGAAGGGTAGAGGAACCCCTTTAAGGAACCCTTAAAGGGTTCCCCTTACAGGATCCTAAAGGAACCCTTAAAGGACCTATAATTCTTGTGGAGCCTCTGGGAAGGGTGGGCAGCTTCGAGCTCTGTCAGAAGGGCTTGGACACAGGCCATCCCCTCGGTGAAGTCCTATAATCCTTCCCTAAACCCCTAAACCCTAAACCCTAAACCCCTAAACCCCTAAACCCTAAACCCCTAAACCCTAAACTCTCGAAGGGTTCCTTTAAGGGTTCCTTTAAGGGATCCACCAAGGGTCCTTCAGTCCCATCACGAAAAGCTCTGAACGTCGAGGGTCTAGGATTCACCCTTATGGTAGGATGTAGGTTTAAGATGTTCCTTTCCTTGCAGTTCCCCTTTTAAAGGGCTCCGTCTTAGGAGTAGATTAATCAGACGCCATTTTCCATTATGAGGAGTAGATACGATTCCATTCCTTGGTACATCAGCCGTCTAGAGATCAGAAGGCTGATCAGAAGCAGATAAGATTAGGTGTAATAGTGTATTCAGACTGTAGAAGATTTGATGGTACGGTTGATGATAAAATTTCCTGCATTACCTTCATGTTCCTAGACTATGGGAAGAATGGTATATTCCTTATTATGGGAAATGCAGGAGCTTTATCCTCGACCGTAGGAGCCGCAACACCGACAACACGAAGGAGCTTTGGTTTCAGGTTGCCTGGGTCGAGTCGCAAACCCTCAACCCTAAACCCTACCTTAACCCCAAATCACCTACCTTTTTAAGGACTTATATAAAGAAATCATATTAAGGAAAGGTAAACCCAAAACCCTAACCGTTAGAGTCGGGAGTTGAGGCCCACGGATTTCGGGCTTTGAGGTCTCGTTTAGGATTAGACCCCCCCCCCCACCCAACTGCCCTAAATGACCACTATTAAGGACAATTAAGGGTTCCATTAAAGGGCCATTGGGGGGTCCTGGGGGTTTATAGGGTTTAGTTTGGGGGTTTCTTGAGGAGCCCTCGAACCCCGTACCATGAAGACTGCATTGAGCGTTGGTTCATTCGAAAATGAAAGATTTCTGTTTGTTTTCTGTGACCCCTTGTATGCCCGAACATCCGAGTGTGGTTTGGGTTGTTGGGGTTGTGTTGGGATTTGTGTTTACTTGTGTGGTGGTTGGGTTTAACAGGGCTTACGGAATTCGGTGTAATCAGTTTGGGTAAACGCGCTTCGTAACTTCTCTAGCAACCCTTGTAGGAGCCCTTACAGCCACCCCTAACTGTCGGCACCCTGCTTAGAGGAAACCTCCGTAGGACGACGCGAAACCTACTACAGAGGCCTTAATAGTTACCTATACTATTGTCGGGGCTCCTTACTATAATTATTCAGGCCCCTATGTTGGACGAATCCTTCGACGAATCTTTAGTGGAGCCCTTAAAGCGACTTTGACTCCGAGGCACTGCCATTTCCTCCCGACGGCGGGTAGGTCCGATGTTATCTGGGTCCGGGGCCAAGGGAGGCTTCTTTGGGGTGTTGGGGTTTAGCGGTTCAGGGTTTCGTGTTTGTTACTATAAAATCCGAGAAGGATAGGAGAAGGCGCTTCCAGGGTTCTAGAAGGGTCTTGGAGGGCAAGGCTTGTTCGATCATCGTACATCTCCAGGGTGTTCAGCTCAAGCAGCTCTAATTCGCCCCGATGGCTGAACTTCAAACTTCACACCTTCACCTTTGTCAGTCAGCTTTGATACTTTTAGTGGCTGGTGCAGACCCCAAACCCCACAACCCTAAACCCCTAAACCCTACACCCCTAAACCCTAAACCCCTAAGCCCTAAACCCTAAACCTTACATCCATCTCCCTGGATGAATGTTCTCAGATTGCCATCTCCTCTGAGGCCTCACTTCCAAGTTGGAGCGGATTCCATGTGGGTAGTTCTTCTAATTAGAGTTCCTTTTTTAAGGGTTCCTTAAAGGGATCTATAAGGGTTTCTATAAGGATACTACATGGGTAGTTCTTCTAATTAGAGTTCCTTTTTTAGATATCCATACAGGGATCTATAAGGGTTTCTATAAGGATACTACATGGGTAGTTCTTTAAGTTAGAGTTCCCTGTTTAGGGTTCCTTAAAGGGATCTCTATACTACATGGGTAGTTCTTTAAATTAGGGTCCCTCCTTGGTTCCCCAAAATAGTACGGTGCCCTTATAACAAGGGCCTTAGAAGGGACCCTAATTTAGAGAACTACCCATATGCGTCCGTGTGCCCTGCGCAGAGAAGCTTATGCTTACCCATATCTTCGAAGGATATACCATAAATTATAGCAGGATCCCCGACATGGTTTGGGGCATATTCCCCTGCTTTCTATAGCATGTCGGTTCCTTGCACACCCCCAGTCTCTGCATCCGCGTCCCGAAGCCATCGGTCCTATGCGGGGAGGTGTTTCAGAAAATGCGGGACCTAAAACAGACCTCAAATTATCAAAAGGGGCAGAAATGGGTAAACTCACATACGCGCTAGATGTCCTATTTCCTTCTCGACTCCATCTTGCTGTACAAGTGGTTTCGTGCTCTATAAGCCTTAGCAGTAGAGCAGGTAACCTTTAACCTTTTCGTGGGTATTCGGACCCCTGTATTTTAACTTTTTACCTACCCAAAGGGTCCAAGTATCATTATGGTATATACTTTGCCCCCCCAAAATACCCTATAAGTATATACCATAAAGATACTTGGACCCTTTGGGCTAAAGGTTCACCTGCAGATCCCCTATAGGATGCTGGCCGACTCCGCAGCCTTGAGCAAAGACAGCCAAACTCTGAACTGTGTCCTGAGCTACCCCCGAACAGTAAACTACTGTTGATGGACAAAATCCTGCATGACCCTAAGGACCCTAAACTATGGGAATTATGGTATATTCCTTACAATGGGTAATGCAGGATTTTGTCCATCAACCGTAAGACAGTATGTAATTCTAACCTATCCCTACATCCTAAGACTTCATACTAAATCCCAACGGCTGCCTCTATACCCCAAAAAATCAATAAGGTCCCAAGCGCAAAACCCATAAACCCTAAGACCTAAACCCCAGATCCTAGACCTCTAGTCCTTTCTTAAACTTTAAACACCTAAGAGTCCATGTACCCAACTAGTATATACTTTGACCCCAATGTGCTTAAATAGGGCCTACTTTAAGGCCAATGCAAATATTAGTTGGGTACATGGACCCTTAGGGAATACTACTCCAGAAGGTGGCCTGAGCCTCCTTCCTCATTGCAGCAGGGCGGCGTGCCATCCATAGGCACCGCCCAAACTTGGGGGCCCTCATTACAGGTGCTGTTTGTTGTAACCGAGGGTTCAAGCATGTGTGCTGCTGCTTCTTCTTCTTCTTGGGTGCGTGACCTTTTGAGGTACTACAGGGGCCTAAATAATTACCAATACTATTTGGGGGGGTTATATAATTATAGTATCATGGGCCCCCAAACCCTAGTCTAATTAGTAAGGCTCCTTGTTGCTATTTTGACCTTGTGTGGACCAGGAAGTCAGCAGCTGGACTTGTAGGAGGGCTCAGATTTCGGAAATTCTGGATTCAGGGCATAACCCATACCTAGAGTCTCCATACGGTTTAGGGTTTAGGGTTTTGGTTAACCAGTTTTATGGTTAGGATCCTATAATAGAGACTGTGGTTAACCAGAAAAAGGAACTACAATGGAGACTATAGGTAGGCTCCATAGTAACTTCCTTTTTGGGGATTACCTTGTAGGATTCTGAATATGAACTCCAAGAAGGAACTACTATGGAGCCTATGGGAAGGCCAGAATATACGAGATTTAGGCCCTACACCCTGGGCCCGGAAACCTGAACCCTATAAGCCCCAAGTCCCAAACCCTGAACACGGTTTAGGGTTTAGGGTGAACCCCCTACACCGTAGGCCCTATTAGGGGATCTCGGAGTTCAACGTTTATGTAGCGGAAGGGTCCATGTACCCCAGTAGTATATACTTTGGCCTTTTAGGTAACAGGTTCTTTGGGGCCAAAGTATACACTATGTGGGCACATGGACCCTTACCCTAAGGGTCCAAAGGACCCAATATTTCGGTACTCGGGTTTAGGATAGCAGTTATGTAGCTCAATATTTACGAGAGTATTTGATTATTAGGTACTTGGACCTTTAGGGTTAGGGTAGGAAGTTCAAGCCTTTTGGGGTTCAAGGGTCGCGACAGGTCGTGCATGCTCTCAGATTTAAAGTTAGTGTTCAGTCATACAGGGGTTTCCGAAAATTAGGGGTACCTTTTTGGGGTCCTTATAATAAGGATCCTACTATTTAGGCACTATGTTAGGGTCCCCTATTTTCGGAAACTCCCATCTAGGGGTTTCGGGACATTTAGGGTTTAGGGCTATTCAGGGTTAGGCTTTAGGGTTGTTCATTCCCAGGCTGCGAAGTGAAGAATGCAATGAAGGCATCCATCAAGCTTTGGAGGCACGTAGTTCATATGAAGCCCCAGGAAGCGCCCTTTCTTCAAGGGTTCAAAGGACCTCACTAATTAGGTACTCGGGTTTAGGATAGGAGTTATGTAGGTTACTATTTGGGAGAGTTCCTAGAGGCTCATACCCTACCCCGTTTTTAAGGTACCTAATTTTCTATATATAACAGATCCTAACCATAAAACTAGGGATCCTAAAAAAGGGGTAGGGTATGAGCCTCGAGGTATATGATACTGCTGATGGACAAAATCCTGCACTACCCATAATAAGGAATATACCATAATTCCCATAGTTTAGGGTTCTTAGGGTCATGCAGGATTTTGTCCATCAACAGTAATTAGCTGCTTGGATCCTTAGGGTTTTAGATGGAAGCGGGGCTTCCAAGTATATGATGGTTGGAACCTGCATAGGGTTTAGGGTTTAGGGTTTAGGTTTATCAGCCGTCCCACATTTGCCAAAGTCTCTGTTCCAGCATCCGGGCGAAGCCGCTATGGTTCCGTTCAGGAACCGGATTTGTCGCACAATCCGATGTCGAAAGCAGCAGGTAGCTTTAAGGTTGATGGACTAAAGCTTGCTGAGAACGATACTTCCTTGCATTGGAAGCAGCATTCGAGATGTTAGTAATTTGCAGGTTACATAAACATACGCAAGCAGACCCCACCTTTCAAATCGGCATGGGACACCGGCATAAGCTCTGCAAGACCGAGTGCATACCGGAAAGTGCTTGTGCGCCTGTGAGGTAGCGGATTGGCTTAAGTGTATTCTGCTTGTGTGTCACTTACAGCGCCCCCTCATCCGTTACGCAGGCATCGACATGTGGGGCGCTGCGGTGCTGATGGCCTATGCGTGGCTCTCAGATGTTGGATAGAGTTCGGTGTTTCTTTGATTTTCAACTTTCAGGTATTAGTGTGCAGGGTTCACCTGTGTGGATCCAATACATGACCCTAAACCCTAAACTCCTGCATAAGCATTAAACGTTGCGTCTGTCTTCTCTGCATGCAGGATGTCGGCAAGCGCACGGTGCAAAGAGTATGGACTAGGTTATGTTGCCAGTAGCTTGACTCATCCGAAGCAACGTTGCCACAAAACACCTCACACAATCGAAGCCATCAGATCTACACATGTGCTTAACAGACTCTCTTGCGGAGACGGTGCTTTGCTGAGCGAAATTAGTATAGGTGCTTAAATAAATAACAATACTACTTTGGGGGTTCCTTATTATAACTACAGTATAATGGACCCCAAAACCTATTCCAATTATTATTGCCCCTATATTATAAGAGCCTGTAGAGCAAGAGAGCACCTCTTGACTCTTGTAGAGCCCTCCTAAGATGCATAATGGAGCCCGTCTAGAACCTGGAATTTCAACTCTACACCTTAGACTCTCAAAATAGAACTCCTCTAGAACCTGTGTAGACTTCCACCGAACGGGTACACTGTGCACTGCCGGGGGTAATAGTATCCGCTACAGATCTGAAAGTTCGCACTTTTTTTTTTTTTTTGGGGGGGGGGGTTCTGAACTCAGCTGCCAAGATAGCCCGAAGAATAGCCCTTTAATTTAAAGTATCTTAAGGCCCCTATACCACCCTTAGTATCCCCTGTAATGCCTGGGACAAGGCTTGTCAGTCGCACGAGGTCTTCTCTACTGCTCGGAGCGGCAGTTCCGGCCCAGACGTCCGCATCGACTTGGCACGGGCAGTGCAGGAATGCAAAAGTTACCTTGGGGTTTACCCAAAGGCCCCAAAGTAGTTCCTTTTGGGGGTTAATATTTAGAATTCTAATAAGGTAATCCCAAAAAGGAACTACTTTGGGGCCTTTGGGTAGGGAGGGGTTCAGACTTTTAGGGGTCTTCGGCTCGTCTAGGGCTCAGTTCATGCGTTAGGGCTTTGGTTAATACCATGAATCAGGCTCTCGGTGTGCCTAGGGTTTCGTTTATGCTTTAGAGCTTGGGGATTGTAGCCCTTAATTCCATGAGAGGCAGTTAGAGCTTAGAGAATTCTGCACCCTACCCTTGACCCAAGTACCTGCTACTCCAGAAGAAGCGGTGGGGAAACTACCGTCAGGTTTGACGAAACCATGGCAGCGCAGGTGGATACTGCAGCTGTCTGAAACTGTGCTCGTAGTCCCTATATACGTAATACTATCTCTAAAACACCCCGGCCCTGAACCCTAAACCGCCCAGCCACGTGCACCTCATCGCCCACTCGCAGAGACAGTGGAGGAGGAGCACTCTTTGGTCTTTGTCCCTGTCTTCACGAAGAAGCCTGACCACTGTCCGCTGTTGATCCGGGACAAGAACTCTGAGAACAAGGCTGTCTTGGAGCTCCCTCTCGGAGGGGCGGCCACTTTGAGACTGTGGTGACAACTTGGCTTGCTGACCCTAGACTGCAAGCCTGCCTTAAGGGAAGATGAACCCTAAACTCTAACCCCCTAAACCCCTAAACCCCTCCAGGACGGCAGCTGAAACAGCTATCACTTTTTTCCCAGCTCATGGAAACACGGATCGGCTTAATTCCCCCGGATCACACCCATGACCCAGATGAAGATATAGCAAGAAGCATCCATCGTCCTATATCCTAGCTCAAGTAGGAACTTATTATATTGGTATTGATACTCTGCCGACGATGCTAACTATCGGTGCGCAGATCTTCCTGGGTATTATCCGCTCGGCTCTTATAGAACCCTCAGAACATGCATAGTGGAGCCTTTCTAGAACCTGTATAGACCTCTCCAACCCTCAGCCTGCAAAATACCCCAATCCCTGCAGCCTACAGCCGCAAACCCCTAAACTCCAAACCCACAAACTGTAAGGGTCCAAAGGACCCAATAATTAGGTACTTGGGTTCAGGATACTAGTTATGTAGGTACTATTTTGGAGAGTATATGAATATTCGGTACTTGGACCCTTAGGTAAATTTCTGAATAAGAACCAAGGCCCTGTAGAGCTTCGTGCCTCAAAGTTCAACGACCCCAAACCCTGAGCCCGAAAGGCCTTGAGGCTTTACCCTAAGGCTCAAAATAGCCCAAAAGCCTTACATAGTATGGTCTTTGGGCCCAAAAGCCTTCAGATATGAGTCCTTAGAGCCTAAGGGTTAGGGTTCAGGATTGATGAAGGGTTTGGAGCGTTTAGGTTTGAGAGTTTGGGGTTCAGGGTTAGGGTTTACCCAAAGGCCCCAAAGTAGTTCCTTTTGGGGGGTTCATATTAAGAATTCTATAAGGTAATCCCCAAAAAGAACTACATTGGGGCCTTTGGGTAGGGTTTAGGGTTTGGGATTCAGGGTTTGGGGTGAATTTTCTTAATTCGCGACTTCGCGACATCTTCGGCATTGCCTTGGGAGGTTCCGAGTTCGAGATTTATAGTAGAAGCCAGAAAGTTGGAACATCATTATCCTCGTGCCCTGAAGGTAAAGTATAAGGGATCCTAGCACTAATCCTCCTAAAGCCATGTTCCAACTTTCTGGCTTCTACTGTAGGTTGTTGAAGTTTCGTCTGTCTACTACCCTTAGGCTCTAAGGACTCATATTTTAAGCCTTTTGGGCCCAAAGACCATACTATGTCAGTATTTTGTGGCTATTTTGAGCCTTAGGGCTAGGGTTCAGTTTGAGGGTACGGCTTTACGGCTTTACAACTTTTGCGATGGGTGTTTTGTTGCTGGTCCACTCTTGCAGTGGCTGTAGGTTTGATGATGGGAGCTTAGGGCAAGAGAGATAGAAGCTAGAATGACTGAGACGTATTGTGGACGCAGAGCTGTTGAAGATCCTCGATCGTTTCATGCTTGCTTGGTGGTGCCAGGGTTGGCACTAAAACACTGAACCCTAAACCGCCGGCAACAGCCAAAGCGTCGACATGGACACCAAGCCTCAGACTTGACACTCCGAAACCATACAATGTTTGTTTAGGGTTTAGGTTCTGGTCTCTTTACAGAGCGCCTTGCAGATATCTATATTATAAACCTACGAACCCCATATGGGAGTTTCCCAAAATCGGGGACCTTACTACATATATATATATATATATATAAATACTGGAATCCTTATTATATGATATATTGTAAGGACCCCAAGATAAGGTACCCCCTAACCCTAAGGGTCCAAGTACCGAATAATCATATACTCTCCTAAATATTGAGCTACATAACTACTATCCTAAACCCGAGTACCTAATTATTGGGTCCTTTGGACCCTTGAAACCCTACTACAAATCCTGTAAACCTCTTATGTAACCCTTTAAAGGAACCCTAATAAGCCTTCAACGGGACCCTAGTAAACCTTTAAAGGGACCCTAATTATTGGGTCCTTTGGACCCTTAGGGTAATTTTCGGAAACTTCCACATCCGACAACGAAGACCGTGATGTTACGAGGATGTTCCAGCTGAGCTGCGGAAGCCGTTTCAGGAGCCCAGCGAAGATCCCAGACCTTCCAAAATCCCATAATTAAGGAATGTATCTTAAAACATATTAAGGATCCTACTATGATTTAAGGTATATTTCTTAATTAAGGGGTTCTGGAAGGTCTGGGATGTTTAGCGATTCCGGTACAGTTCATGGGTTTAGGGGTTAGGGTTATTCAATACCTGCCGGTGTCATAGTTCTGGGACAGACCGTCATCCATATTGCTTTTGCTGGTTTGGGTACCCTGAGATCCCAATACCCATTAATTAAGGAATATACCTTAAATCGTAATCTAAAGCCCCCTATAGTTTAAGTTACATTCCTTAATTAAGGGGTATTGGGATCTCTGGGTATTGTCTGATTTTGTCCCTCGGCCTTGTTGCTCGAATGGCTTGTGGGATTCCTTCGAAGTGTCTTTGGTTTAAGTCCTCCGGCTTGGTAGTCAAAGTTGCAATCAACAGGGTTTAGGGTTTAGGGTTTTATTGTGTAGGGTTTTGGGTTTGGGGACAAGGGTTGTGGTTTTGGGCTGTGGCTATCAGGCTTTCTCCAAGTCCTACAGGACCCACTCTGCCTCGGAACCCTACAGCCTGAACCCTTAAACTCTAAACTTGAAACCGCCTCGAGGAATTTCTCGCGCCGAAACCTCTGAGAGGGTCCCTGAGCTCAGCTTCTTCCTCCTTCGATGACTGCAGCTTCGGGGTGGCTTTGAACTAGCGGAACCTACTGTTTTTGTAGGTAGGTTCCCTATAAACTCCATATGAGGGTGTAGTATAACAAAAAGATCTTACCAACAAATTAGGTTATGGTAGTTTTTTTTTTTTCCTTTTTTTTTGGGGGGGGGGGGGGGGTTTNGACTCAGGATGCTAACTACCCTTGCAGCTTTATGTTTCACATGTGTCCTAATGCTAAGGTCGTGGCGGTTGGAAGGGTGTGCGGTTTGAAGTTTGGGGGCTTCTACTTTGGACTTTGGGGTGTTTCGATTCTAGAGTTTGTGGTGGCAGGTTTCCCCAAGGGTCCAAAGGACCCAATAATTAGGTACTCGGTTTTAGGATAATAGTTATGTAGGTTAGGATTTTGGAGAGTATATGATTATTAGGACTTGGACCCTAGGGGTTTAGTTGAACTTTGTTCCGAAACCTTTTTTTCTGGTTATCTAGGCGTGATCCCAATACCCCTTAATTAAGGCATATACAGGGGGCTTTCTTTATATTACGATTTAAGGTATATTCCTTAATTAGGGGGTATTGGGATCTCTGGGTCGAGAAAGGTAGCGTAGGGGTTTGTCCATCGGCCGAACGCCCACTATCTATACCTGAGAAAATCGCCGGTACCCTTTTTCCCTTGAATCACAAGATATACAGCCATATCTAGTACGGTCTCGTTTTGTGTAGATGTTGCTACGTACTTCTCCCGAAGCCCAGTGAACCCGCTGCCTCAAGATGAAGGTAAGAACCCAAAATGTTTCCCGTTTAAGGGTCCACGTGCCCCAAAACGATATGATACTTTGACCCAACTTAAAGTATCTAAAAAGGGACTACTTCAAGGCCAAAGTATATACTACTTGGGCACATGGACCCTTATACCCTAAACCCTAAACCCTTATCTTATGGTACCTACCCTTCTGGTACCCTTAAAGGAACCCCTAAGGTAACTATTTGGGCGCATGGACCGTTCGGGTTCCCCGAGCGTTACACTCGAAGCTCAGGCGGAGCCCGATTAGCGAAGCCATCGCTTTACCTTTCTTCCAGCAGAACTCAGCCGTCCAGGCTTTTTGGGGCTTGGGTCTATGATTTAGGTTTGAGGGTGAAGGGAACGGTTTATGATGGGTCGAATGAGTTTTAAGTATGTTAAGTTCTGGGTTAACGTTGAATGAGGACTCACGATGTTCATATCATTTTCAGAATTTAGGGTTTAAGGATGAGGGTTCGAGGTGCTAGGGTGTGGCGGCTCTGTGTCTGGAGAATCCCACAGCTGCTTGCGGGTTCAAGCTTTTCCTTGACCCTTCAAAGTACCCGAAGGGTCCAAGTAATAGTATTGCATATGCTGATATACTTCTGGGGCCCACATATCTATGAAGTACACTATATTGCTACTTGGGCCCTTCAAAAGTTTATCTTTCTGCTCCCGTGATGTCTTTGTCAAAGCATCCATAGTACACTGGCCGGTACAGCATGGGCAACCCACCTCTTCCAAATTACTTTTCGGTTCATCCTTACATCATCTCTGGTATCCTCCCAAAGCAATAGAAGGTGTATGTTCCTTGGTGAAGGGGTCTTCGAAGACCTGTGAAGGCTCAGAGTTGAGGCATTTGGGAGTACCAGGGCCGCTGAGGGCTCATGGGCCATAGATTCAGGGTTAGGAGTCGTATCATTCTACGCTTCATCCCGAAGCCCTCAACCTTGGGGGAGCGAGTTTCCAGTTTAGGGTCGGGATGTCTTGCTTTTCTGGCCCAGGCTCTGCAGTTTCTGGGCCTTGAGCGACCTGCTTTGCTTAGGTCACGAAGTAGAATCCCTAAGGGTCCATGCACCCGTATACCCCAAAGGGTCCAAGTATCATTATGGTATATACTTATAGGGTATTTTGGGGGTCTAAGTATATACCATAATGATACTTGGACCCTTTGGGTACTAGATATTTTGGCCCTAATGTAGTCCCTATATATAGGTACTTTGGCGCCAATGTATATACCATTTGGGTACATGGACCCTCAATGAATCATGCAAGCTTTCTTGAAGCCGAGATGGAAGGAGCTTGCTCTTTAATGCTTCGAGGCTTTGAGGGATGTTTTGTGGGCAATTGCGGTTGGGAATTCCCGATAAACCCAAATTAAGCCCTCAAGCCTACGCCCCAAAAGGATGCGTTCCACATGCAGCATTTACGTGGCGCTATGGGTTCCTTCTAGCTGGTCAAAGCAAAAAAAGAAAGCAAAACGTCTTTTCTCAGTGTGTTGCTCGGTACAGATTCTGTCCGATGACCGTCATGAAGTATTCACCAGATAATACCACCAGAAGATTCGGGAAGCATGACCATCGCATCATATCAGGTGCATTTTGTCGATTGTTCTTGGTCATTCGTCCGGCAGTGGCTTAATTATTGGCTCACCTATTGGCCCAGGCAACTCTGAAGATAGAATTTTCACCTGCCGCCACAATGCTGCAGGTATTTTCCTTCCTGGCAAGTCTTCAAATCAAGCCGGGTGCCTTCAGTTTCTGTGCAGGGCCACATGTTCTGCGATTCAAGGTTCCGAGTTCTGACACTTGGCCGCCACCGCAACCACCACCACGTATGGTTTTTCGTTTGGAACCCTATAATGTTGCAGGTATGGCTGTTCGTTTGTAACCTTGCAAACTGCAAGTTCTGACATAGCATGCACCCCCCCCCCCCC